>JWHW01009911.1:111056-132928 GCA_000931545.1 Papilio glaucus
GGAGAACTTATATCGATCAGATTAGTAGCTTACTAAAAAAGGGCGATATAAGGAGCACCCATAACCGACGAGCATACACGCGTAGATGTATGAATATAGAAGAAGCAAGAGAGGTGTGCCAGGATCGCGCCAAATGGAAATCCACGATCTCTGCCTACCCCTCTGGGTTACGGGAGTGAGCGCATATTTATTTATTTGATATTATACTTTTGAGTTTCTTTGTTACATTCTTCCACGCACATTATTAATGAATCAAATAAATCTACAATAACATAATCTTACAAACTTCATTAATGATGTGCCCTCTATAACTACTGAACTGTTTTTTTATAATTTGTTCGTTATTAAGAAACTAAGGTATCATGGAGTAACATGAGCTATGTTTTTATTATTTTTAATTCAATTTTCCTAGGGAACATCGAACATAAACAGTTTGTAACACGTAGTTTATTGAAACAGTTAACTAAAAATCATGCACATGTAGATTCATACATTTTAAAGTCTACATTTACTTACCTCTTAACAGTAGCACGGTCTTAAGAAACCAATTTTTCTGATAATGGTAGACACGTAGATGATAGATAAATAATTCATTGTCCCACATTGGTCAAAAAACACGAAGCAACGTATAAATCATAAAAAGATATGATCTCTCATTGGAGCACGCTGCAAAGGGTTGCCTATCTTTTTAACAAAAGATGATTTATATGATATCGTTACAATTTGTGCCAAAGATTAATACGAAAAATGGTTTATGATGATCAAATATTATGCAACATAAATAATACACCCATTAGGATAATCTTCTAGTGCTTATTTGTCATAGTGATGTGAATTACATGTAATTACGTTTCATTTCTTTTCAGCATGCTGTAAATGTACTGGTATTTTAGGTTGACAAAATTTAGGTCTGTCCTGGGTGATATGCTTTAACGTGTGGTTCACAGCCGTATTATTTAAGGTCGTGTACATGCATTTAAGCAATTTCATACGATATTATATCAGATAGAATTTTGATGTTCCCGTGGGATACAGGTATGGATAATTACTGGAAAAGTTTACTTTTCTCTAGTATTTTAATCTTGTTGTAATCGCAAGACATAGAAATCGATTTTCTCTACAACATCAAGCGTAACAGATGAAACTGCACTAAACTTAACTTTGTTACAAATACAATGGTGAAAATAGACCGCAATAGGATTGTAATCCCATTCAATCGAACCGCGTTAAATGAATCCAGCTTAAAATCTATTAATAAAACCATTTCGCACAAACCATTGCGAAACAAGAGCCTGCAACAGGCGAGATCGAAACGAAAAAAAATGGTTGTTAAAATACCGCCTATTCCAGGAGTCGCCAACCCGCGGCTTACAAACTGCATGCGGGTCAGTAGAATCATACTTACGTCTCGTGAGTAATTTAATAGAATACATAGTTAAAATTGTACTGCATAATGGCTATTTACAAACAAATATTTTAATCTTGCGCACACAAATATTCTAATACATACTGGCGATGGGTTAGGTGGCCTACCTAATTTTAGTTCAAAATTGAATTAAGCTGTTCCAAATACAAATAAGCATGTCGCTGACACCTGCTGGGCATGATGTTCACACTATAAGATTTTCCCCAACCAATATCGTCTAACACGGCTAAAGAACACTTTATAAATTTATCACATCGGGAAGAAAATGGCTCTCAACTCCAGGAAGGTTAGCGACCTCTGGTCTAGTCCATTAGGTTCGTTACCGGCGGCATTCCATTCCACTGCGGTGTGTCATCGATGACGCACGCTTACCTGCAACAAAGAATGCTCTCATTATACACTAGAGATGGCACTAGGCTTGACCAAACTCCTTTCATTGAAGTTATTAAACTTCGTTCGTAATATGATCCTATTTGAATTATTTAAAAATTTATTTCATTTGTTGCTGACTAAGATATTTGCGTATTAGGTATTATAGAAGATCATCGTCAGCTTTAAACAGTTTATTGCTTGGGGCATAGGACATGGGAATATTTCAGACGTTTCTATATTACATTATAAATAGGCACCAACACGTGGAGAACGTTTTAAGTTGTTAGACGTGCGACTACAAAAAGCAGTTGACAGTTCAGTATTAAACAACAAAATACACTTCGTACGTACATTTCTAGGAAACTCTATAAGAACGATCTGTTCATGACTCACACAATCCTGGATGACATACAGCCTTATATGTACAAATTAATTGAACAAGGAAAACGTTGAGCTTCCAGATCATTAGAGAGTTCTTTTTTATACGCTGCCCTGATAAGTTCCTGGAAAGAGTTTTGATCGCATTTATTCAGACGGTATAAGAATAGATTGGAGGCCACGGATATTTTTATATTTGGATAACGGGGTGACCATGAAGTGTCTATACTTATATGTATTATAATACGACAGCCTTTAAAATATTTTTACAAATAATGGGCTAGAACTCATTACTTAACCCAATTTTATCAATATGAGATGTCCGTTTGGGACATTTTGCATAGTACCGATCCAAATGTTTATTTTAATTTCTTCTTTCGATAAATGAACTGTACAAATGAATTGAACAAAGAAAAAGTTGAGATGTCAGTTTATTTGTGAGATTTTTTACGCTGCTCTGATAAGTTTTTAGAAAGAGTCTGTAAGTAGTATTTATTACGATTTAACAATATATTTTTTAAAGTTATTTGAATAGAATAGTAAACAAATTCACAGATGTTACACACATTAGAGTTTTTAATATCTAAATCTTGTTAATATGAAATGTTCAAAAAACCTAAGTCGATTAATTGTAGAATACCAGAAGTAAGGCACCAGGTCGATTTAAGTATCATATACAATAAAGATCACAATACAAACTTACATAAATAAAGCAAATTGTTAGCGAAGTGTAAGTAGGGAATCGATAATGAACCACTTTAAGATCTAGCCCGCGCAACTTAACAATAGCGACTTAATCTGCGGCATTAAGTCAATTGCGAATCCACTATTGTTTGTTAACTATCTTACTTGGATTGTCTTTACTTAATTGAAACAGTTAACAAGACTAGTAGCCTTAGCGTCCTTTTGCTCTTTACTTAACTGACTTAAGTTAAACGCTAATAGGTCAGTGGCTCACAACACAATGCTTTTCGGATATAAACTTTTGATTATCATACCGGATCTATACCACGCGCATATTTATTTATTTACGTGCCCGTGAAACCAAGACAATTTTGTATATCACGTTACGAAGGTAGACAGAACTAATGAAGGCTATCAACGTTATTATTATTTATCTCATTGCGCGATGCTTTCATGGCAGGTTTGAAGAATCTGAAATATTAAAAATCTCAGTTTTATATGGCCATGGCTAAAACAGTCTTCCCGCGCCCCCCATTTTTCCCAAGAAACCGAAGCCTCGGCGTCCGTTGCCTTTTTAGTTAATTTTAATTAAGCTTCGAGACAAAGAACTCTGAAAGTTTGACGTGGCGCGCAACAAAATCAATTCTGTTATAATAGAATCTGTCACGATGACTTTGTCCTTTCCTTTGTAGACGCCGAATTAATTTTAAACGGCTAACTTAACGCTAAGACACGCGATTCTAGCAGCCGAATTAAATTATTCGATAAAATTAATTTTGTTATTTTAAGAGCCGACATCAGAGTTCAGATAATCTGATTGGAACGTCATCTGTTCTCGACCCTTAAGTTCATACAATATATTTCTTTTATTGAATACTTCTGAATACCTATTTTTAGTATCAACGTCCAGTATTCGTAATTTAAATAGTTACATTCTTTGAATTGTTATTACACAGTTTTATATGTGTCTGTTAAATATTATAACGCATATATATAAGAATTTAATACAGGTACCGTTAATAGCTACCGATAATCATTAATTGTTATCTTTGCAAATGGACATAATGCAAATTCTCGTTTACACAATATACATTCTCAAAAATTGTAAATTTTCAACTCTACATATATGTTTTACGTTTTCATGGATTATCGATATAAGCGAATGCAATGCAAATTAAAAAGAGGCAAGCGGATGGAGTCTCTGGCATAAACTATAGCAGAAAAAAGCAATCGGCCGCAGCAGCTGCTCTCGAACCTTTATCTGCACACCTGACCGAAAAGACAGGTGTTCCGAACCAATATCCCATACACAATCTGCCGATTTCATTCGACTCGCCTACCTAAGAGCAGGTGGTTGTAAACGTACCGATTTTATCATCGTTTCTCGAACGCACAATGTTGAACGCACAATAATTTTTTTAATGATTTTATGTAAAAGTATAACTGTTAATAAAGACAGCCAATATAAAAATCATATAATACATATAAAATCAACGACATCATTTAAATTAGTGGGAACATATAGATTTAACATATTGTTCTAGTTTCGTATCAATGAATTGTTCGTATCGTCATCCGGTTGCAGTGATACAAATATGTCATATGAATGACATTTATTTAATATCCGTTCTCACGCTGCCTGTGATTTCGATATTTGTATAGTATCTTTCCCGCTCTACTAGAGATGTCTTCTTACTATCTGACAGTCAACTACTACCGATAAGTCTACTATTTCGATGATTGCGTACATTTTTGGGTACGTGGTCATTTAAAACCATGCGACTCTGCCGGCTTATACCACAAAAACTGAGTCATGGAAGAAAAATAGATTTAGACTAAGAAAGGACTTATGTAAAAGCCGATTGTTTAACTTGTATTTTCAGGTGTGCAATTGATTTGTTAAAATCTAATAGAGTGTGTAATCACCATATAAACGAATTGGCTTAAAGAGATGACGAAGTGCGCGATAGAATTTCAGATTCTTTGTGACTATAACAAACGAAAATATCTCAACAACAACATAATCTCCGAGAAAAAAAAATACAAAGCATCAAAAGCCCGAGCTTCTCCCCTTATTGACGAAAAATGGTAAAGAATTGAATCAGGTATTTTCGAGATATTTCTTTGTTCATGATTAGCGTATATTCGGTTGGTGCGCGGTGAGCAAATTCTCTAAAATATTTCGTATTTTCTTATATTAAATGCCCGTTATGAAGTGCCCGATTTGACGGTGAGTGGGAACGGGATTTTGTTCAGACAACAGACATTTATTTACTATATAATAAGGATTTAGATTCATTAAATCTGATTATCAAGATAGATTTCGAGCGAAGTCAAAAATTATTATATTTTTGACTTCGCTCGGAAATCTTGTGATCAACTACGACCGACCGATATTCTTAGATCTTTAGACTCTTCTTAATACTTTACTGATAGAAAAGCGAGATTCTTTTCGAAATATGTACGTACAAGAACTTCTTTAGCTGAATTTTTTGGAGGGAAATCAGCTAGATGGGTGGCTTCAAGTAGAAATTCCGTCATGGCTCATAAAAATGTTATTCCTGCAAACAATTTTGTTTCAAAATATTTTATAGCACAGTATTGTTAAGATCTAGGGTGTCGTCGTTGAACCATAAGCCCGAAGTAAAACGTAAGAAGTGTCCAACTCACTATATTTTATCTCTTAGCAGAAGTAATTTTTATTCAATAAATATTTGCAGGTTTTTAACAAAACAGTATGGGAGATACAATACGACAAGACTATGTAGGTAAGTTATTAATAAACATATTATGTATATTATTAATGAACGGACAAAGGAACGCATATAACAATATAATAAAAGGGATCTTGCGTTGCCTTAGTCCAACATACCATCTCGGGGCCATTGTATACCGGTATACTGCAAAAAGTATAACAATGTACCAACCGGAACATTATCACGAAAGTGGCCGTCATGCCGTCTCGGTCACAGGATACTTTGTTTGCTGATGTCATAAGGTTCCAATTTCCCTGAGAGCTCAGCACAAGACTATAGGGATGTGAAGATTGTCCAATGAGTCAGCTTTATAAACATCTGGTCCGCGTTTTATGGTCGTGCATCAGATTTTGGCCAAAAAAACATTATATTGTTGCATTATAACGCTGTGATTTTCTTATTACCTTATAAATAGCGTCTAAAAGTCGTGTTATTTTTTTTGTTTAATTTTTTCCAATAATCATGAATTTTTTGTCCCCACTAAAAGCAAACGAGATGCTTTGAAAAAACACACTTACTGCTGAGAAACGACGACGCCGAAGTAACAAAGACGGATGCTCGCATGACTCATACAAGTTCTTACGAATTGATCTCGTTTCACACACACCGTAGTCGGTATCAATTAAACTCGATCGGTGTGAATGCAGTGAGTAAACACGTCGGTATGTTTATCCGTTTACGCGTCTAACCCGGTTATCCGGCCCCGTGTGCTTAGGGAATGATTGACCGTATGATTTCCACATCCGCGGTTAGCGAGTTCGGTTCATAGATACAACTCACGTCACTAATTCAAACAGCGATTCGACGTTAAAAAAATAATTGACCTATAATCATTAGCCTCTCGGTATTCAAAAGCAGATCATTCCAACTATGTTAATAATTTTATAACAGACTTAATTCGAATTGAAATTACGGAATATGTTCTTCGTTCATATTGCGTAGATATTTAGTACTAGCAAGTGTTTTAAGAAATTGCATTTGAATTTGTTACAACTCTTGATCTTGATTTTATTTATTTTTTCATCTATATCATAAATAGATAAGATTTGATTGTTTGTTTTTTTCTGGATTAACTAAGATATTATTCTTTCTGGATAACCACTGAACCCATTTAAAAAAAAAATCACACATAGAAATTACCGAGTATTCTCGGCTATATTTTTTTCTCATTTGTCAACTATCCGAACTGGGGTGAATTGCTAGTATAGAGTAAGAAGTAGCGTGAAAACCTTATGCTTCTCAACGAACAAAATATGTAGCATCCACATATAGCAATGAGGAATATTAGAACCACAATGTATAAGCGAATATTTAAATGTAAGAACATATTAACTAATCTGTCAAGTAAGAATTTGAAAGTAGGAAATAATAAAGAAAATTATATCCCAAAATAGTCTAATCACGAAACGTAAGCCAAATTGAAAAAGAACTAGGTCAGGGCTTGATTATAAAAACATCGATTCTATCCGATTATTTTTGTAAGAGTCCGATTTATTTACTCTGTGGTTTCCGTGCTATCTGTAAGCTTGTTTAAATTAAAAACTTTGAACCGGATAGTTGCTCGGCATCGTTACTTTTAGGTTTATTATGGTGAAATAGGATGTTAATTACTTTTACTTCGCAACAGTTTACACAATTCTTGGATTCAATTAAGGTATCAGTATAAAGTTATTCATTATGTTTGTTGAAAGTGCAATATTAGTCGAAAGTTTTGTCTATTCTATATTACTGGTAAAAGAGCGAACGAAGGTACATACGTAAGACACCTAAAAAAAGCAATAACTACGTAAGTAGCAGATAATTTACCAATCCAGAAGGATGTAGAAGAGAAAAGGAAAAAAAGAACGAAATGAAAGTGGCAGTATATACCGGACATCATACTAAATGTATGTTTTACTTCAGTTTCGTTCGATGAGTAAATCTAAACGAACAACGTGCAATTGCTGGATATTGAATCTCTATTTATCCCAGATAGATAAAACAGACGTAAAAGTGTACTTTTTCCTAAATTTAAGTTAAGTTGTATTGTTATTTTTGTTTTATTACGCTATATGCAATCACTTTTGAAGATACACACCATTTGGAGAGTGCACATTCTATGAAGCCACTATCAAAGCAACAGCAGTTCCATTTACCTCGACTGCCATAAACGTGTTAAAGCTTTATCGACTAAGTCCCGATAAAAAAAGTAATTCGTGATCCATACGCTTTATAGGCATTTAAAACTTTACGTACGCTCTAAATATATTTCTCCGCAACGCGTTCAGTTTTATTTTATTGCACCTTTATTCCCTTATTCCTTTGTGTACCATAACCTACTGTATATTATGAGCTTTGTATTTACATAAAATATTATGATTAAATTATTTTACTCGACTTCTCTAAACGGAAGTTAATTTTACAGTACGCGCTCTTGTAGATCACATAAAGCCTTTCCGTTCATAAAAGTTATTATTATATTAATTTCGTACAATAGATTCCACTATTAATCAGATATTTTAATGATTTTCTGTAGCAACGGCATTTATCGCTTAGTTTTTCGTTTGCGTTGCATGCTGCCTTCTTCTATAAAAAAATACACCGTTTCATTATCGAAATACACAAATTTATTAGTTGTCAATGATAATCTACCCGTCGTTCTAAAAAAACAAATACAAGTCACGATAAGTCAGTGGTTTCAGATACAAGCCAGTCCATTGTACAATCTCAGCTATCGCATGTAACAGGAAAGAAACTCTATACGTATTCGTAGCCCAACCTATCTAGTTACGTGTAGGCAGTTAAAATATTTGCATAACAGAGATACTGTCTCCGGCAAAGTTTATTGAACTGTTATCGGGCAGGTCTCCGGTCATGTTTAACATAGGGTAGGTACCAATCGATAACAAATATACAATGTTTGGTCTGTATATATCGGAAAACCTTATATTTGTATAAAACTTTTTTTAGGTCATTTACCGTGGAATATTTTATTTACAAGTTATTGTAACATTATCATAAAATACGTCTACATAATAAAAAAGTTACGTTAGTACGTCTACATAATAAAAAAGTTTCTTCGCGTGTTTTGTTCAAATCTTGCTGTATGTAGATTAAATCTGAACGCGTTGCAGTTAGTTATAGTTACACAGTGTGGCGAAAGTGATGGTATAGCTATAGCCGGATTTAATTTCTAGATAGATTTAACTGTATGTTTCGATCTAGATTTGACTCTGAGTTGTATAAGATAAGTCTTCTTTCTTAAGTTTGTGACGGCAAATGGGAAAAACCCGCCGCTCGTTTGCCCTCTTCTCTTATAAAACAAAAGACTTGAAATCGAATAAAAAAGGCGAAGGAGGAAGGTGAAGGAACCCAAGTCAATCTATAGTAGATTGACTTGGGTTCCTTGGGTTCAAAGTACTATTAAATAACACATCAAACATGACAGCAAAGCGTAATTTACTTGATATGTTATAAGCCTCGATAGCAAAATTACCAGGAAGTAAAACATAATATTATTGTAACATAATTTTACGCATAAAATTTGCCTCAACGCCTCAAGAGCGTTGCTAATCCATTATTTTAGCTAGCGGCACAGAGAGGGACTCATAAGATGTGTGGGCGCCAGTGGGATCATTAAGATAAATTAAAAGCAGATCACGTAAGTCGCTCACAAAGCGCCTCCTGTGTGCACTCGCCTAGACTGGGACGCGACACCATCAATCAAAATTATAATGCTTTACACGTTTTAACCTTAATTGAATTACTCTAGTCGACAGATTAAATAGAGACATTAAACACGCTCAAGAAAGGTATATTTAGTTAAATAATCTATTATCATTCTGTATCACTACACATTGTAAAACAACTTTCCCCCTCGCCAAGTCTTTGTCGATAAACTGAAAAAATACTAAAGGGAATTTATACGTTTTCGCCGGTAGATGTTGTGAATTGTGCCAAGTTAAATTACCCACCTTATATCTTGACAACTGATATACTCAAATAATTAAATAATGTGTAAATTGGGTGAAATATGACGATGGTTATTGAAGATAATGTAATAGGCCATTAGTAAGACATTGGAACAGAAAATTTTTTGGTAGTACACGTACTCGTGGCACTTCATTTGGTGTTATGATACCTTAATAAAATCCCTCAATATTCGAAAGCTCACCTTAATAGGTAAATATAAAACGGTACATTGTTATATCGGAATAAAAAAACTATCCCACTCCGTGAACTCGATAGAAAAAAATGTAGGCAGTAAAAAGCGGCTAGATGAAAACGACATCACGTACGGTTAGATTCGATGCGTACTCACAAGTGATATCGTGCCGTAAAATGAATCGGGTCAAGAGACAGTTAAACTACGACTGTATTATTGTATACTAGCGACCACCATCGACTTCGCACGGGTAAAATAACATACATATAAGCCAAATTCTTTCCTATCCTTAGCTGGTTATCTTCTTTAACAATTATTGTCATACAGCCAAGACAATAATTTATTTCATAATCATCATAAGCCTTTAGCGGTCCACTGCTGGTTATCTCCAATGACTTTCACAGTATGCGGTACTCCGCGCACCGCATCCTGCGGCTTCCTGTCGCCCTTGCGAGCTTATCATTCTGTCTGGAAGGAGGACTTCTGGTCTCCGTGGGCTCCATTGCGTCTCCATCTGACGACGCTAGCTCGACAGATTTGACCGGCCCATTGCCACTTCAGCCTACTGACTTTAAGAGCTTTGTCGTCTATTTTAGTTATCTAACGAATTTCTTAGTTCCGGATTCTATTCCAGTTCTATTCGGTAACCTTAGAGAAACACCGAGCATAGCTCTCTTCATCCTGTCAGAGTCCACGTCTCTGGGCCGTTGTTCATTGTGCGTCCCGCATTGTAATATATTTAAACCTTCCCTATCCAATTCACATCCTCTTCTGGTAAAGGTTCCCACCAGTTAACGACTTACGTAATCTGTACTTTAACTGGTGAGTTTATCATACAGATGCGAAGTGAGAACTATGTTTTATAACACTTTAAATAATAACAGTGGCATGACATGTTTTATTGAAGAGGTTACCAAACCAATGTCGTATTTGCCTTAATGTACACATACAACCGGCAGTAATATCAAGTCAAATATTGTCGAGTTACAGACATTAGGTAACAAGCGGAATAATGATGCGTATTATTTGCTCCGACAACTTGACAGTAAACGGATACATAATTACGGCAGGGAGAGATACCGTAAGGTTAGTCTTATTAAATACACTTAATTATACACTATTTATGTGTACAATATAACAATACTACCCACAACCCTATTACCCTTCTTGGTGAATTCAGTAAACGTAACCTCATGTTTAGCGTACAATGGACAGAGACTGGTCCAAAGACAACTACTTAAACTAAGCAATATTTAGAGCAGTGTCGGTGTCACCGCGGTTCAGTTGCGGATCACTCCATTTTTATTATGATTACGCAGAAAGCCTTAGAGATGTTTCATACAATCGAGTGCAAAAACTCAATATGTCAAAGAACCCATCTTATATGCTACTCAGAGATTAACTTATGTGATTTAATTAAATAAATTAAAAAATAAAGTTAAACGTAATGAAATTTTAGGTCAACTTAAATTTTAAAATAATAAGAAAGGCCGTTGAATGAGTCAGCGAGGGGTTATCTTCGCAGTGTACACGGACGGCTTAACAAATATTTATTCTACGACTTTCGAGTTCTTTTATTGCAGTCACGAAGCCGGCCCACGGCTCGGAGTTTTGTATACAAATAGAAATACATATAATTATACGGGCATCGTTAAATTTTACTAAATTAAATTGTAGTCATTATTACTAGGTACTTATATCAATTAATAAGAAAAAAATTAGTTTTACCTGTACAAAAATTTCTAAGAAAAACAAATGTATTTTTCACTTTTGTTGTAATGAATTAAGTAATGATTGGCCATAATCCCACCTGACAATAATATTAGCCTCTAATAATATATTAACGTCACTTATCTTTATAAAGATGAAAATCTTACAACAAGGATACATACATATATTTTCAGAATTGGTAGGACAATAATTTAAAGAACGAATCATTAATTATATCGAGAAGAAAAAGACGCACAAAAGCGATGATAATTTATTATTGAAGCAGTAAATCAGTATAAATACCTGTTTATCATTATTTTAGGACAAAGATTTAGCTTGAGAAACAAGAGAGCACAACACTGGCAGACAATAACGTAAAGGTAACTTGTAGCACAGAGACAATGACACCAAGAATTGGCCAGACCCCGTCACGCAAATCGTATAAAAAGACCTGTATCCATTGTGGCCGGGCCCTGGTCGCGTGGAATTGCGCCGTTTCGAGCTTTGTTTGACTTCTCTGACGCCAATACGTACCGCGTTTTGCTGAGTAACATTCAACGATTTGAATCTAGTGTCAGAAATAGCAACTGCCTATTGTGACTTGCATGCAAATAGACTAGCATTGAGCACTTACTTGATGTTCGTAGAAAATATACAGAAATAACAGCAGATTATTGCATGATTGGCAAATAAATACATTTCAAGATTCATTTCGGACTTGTTTATCCATATTAGTTGCAGTTTACAATAAGAATTAATTTAATTAGAATTAATTTTAATATTTGCCCGTACTCATGCCGCTTACGTGAACTTGTACACGCAGCCAGCGTCGCAGAATAGATCAGTCAGTTTATCCCTAATTCAAAACAATACTAGCAAGTATAATACTAAAAAAGTGTTTATTTTGCTAAGGTTTTGAATGTTTGCATTGGATATGTGGTTCCAGAGAGCAATACCTAATGAATATAATTCAAGACAAGGACATTTTTTCTTAATGTGGCTTATATTTAGTAGTGATCCCTAAAACTTAACAATATCAATGGCAAGAAAGAAAAATACTGAAAAATCTACTAACTACTTAGATTATTATTTAGTCTTTTATCAATTTTAGTTTGGTTTCTTTCTCCCCCATTTCAGCCAAAAGCCAGTTAATGCTTTCCGTAGGCCTCCCCCATTGGTCGGTCCCTCGCCGCCTTCATCGAGTGGACTCCCGCAACCATGACCATATCACCGGTATATTTCGTGGAAGTCCTAAGCTGCGTCACCCTATCGGGCATTCCGCGACCAATGTATCCGGCCCATTGCCACTTAAGATTGACACCTGTTGGGCAATGTCGGTAGGCTGCTTCCCGTCCCGCTTTTTTTGCTTTGACCCGTCTAATGGAGCCCACAGTGGGCTCCACGTCTTAGTATCGTACTTAGTGATCACTGGCAATACTCCCATGGATTGTTTGATTGTTCCGAATAAACCCAAAAACGGAATCTTTTCGAAAAATTCTTGTACCAACATGAAAGTTCTTCTATCATCGAGTAAACTAGGCTATATTTTATTTGTCTATCGATATCTATTGAACATAGCCTTTCGATTTCTAGTTATTTCTGTAAAAGTAGATACATATTTAAA
Source organism: Papilio glaucus (assembly GCA_000931545.1). Taxonomy (NCBI): domain Eukaryota; kingdom Metazoa; phylum Arthropoda; class Insecta; order Lepidoptera; family Papilionidae; genus Papilio; species Papilio glaucus. The sequence continues at coordinate 124,151 of JWHW01009911.1, forward strand.
CAGCAGAGGGTGGTATCTATTGTGACTAGCTCCTTCAAAGGGTTAAAAAAACAGTTAAACATTTAACAAAGCCTCAAGCCTTTACCGCTGCACTACTTGACATATTCAAATCGCGGACCGTTGGAAGCACAAATCACGGTGGAGGTTAGTAAATCAGTTTTATCCCTGATTCTGTAATTCACGACCTACTGCAATCGTTCGAGAACTCTCTGAACTCTTGAGTGGGTCTCGGTATTAATTAATTTTGTTGCAATCATACTAGAAAATTAAAATCGTCTAAAAATATACACAATTATAAAATATTACTTGTTATCATCAGTATTTGTAGTAAGTATTGTATTAGTATTCACATGATAATCATCTGTTTGCATGCTCTGTACATGTAATTAAATTGTGATGAGGTTTGTCGGTCCGACTAATTTATGATCATAAGTTGATACAAGATCATTTATAAAGAAATAATCTTCTTTTTATAACATAACTTAAATACTCATTATTATTGTTATTCCTTATTACGAAAAATACATATTATTTTTTTATTCACTAAACGCAGACATTTACCATTTAATAATAAAAATATAATATTCAAATAAATAAAAAAACGTAAAATAGATCACGATGTTAACATAAGTACATCCAAAAATAAACGTCATAATATAAATGGGACTTAATTTACATTATTACGTTTATTTACTGGTGGATAAGTACTGGTACCAATTATGTAGATTTATTTATTATCGCAGTGGCAAAAGAATAGGCATCCGATCAAGAGTTGTATCGTTGCCAAAAACCGAACATTTTAGGAGAGTGTAGGAGAGCGCCTTTGTCATAATAGTTATCTTTTAGTAGTTATGATCTTGTAATATATACTTTTAGTGTATTGACCGTATGTTCTTGGTTGTAAGGTATTTAATAAGTAATAATAATTCCAGTTTCAAAAATAAAAACTAAAAACACGCTTTTAGTCTGTTACTGTTTTTTCGGATTCGTTCTAAGCTTTTTCGTATAACGGGAATATGTAAAAAGGGGAGAGGAGGAGAACAAGGAATGTCTAAAGGTCTGTTTGATCTCACTTATGAAACGGAACACAGCAAGATAAAAACCTCCGCGATTTACCTATACCCTTTCTTTTTAACATAAAAACTAAAAAAGATAAAGTTCACTAAATATCTAGCGAAACAATTGCTTTTGGTACAGTTCCATAATAAATAACCCATAATTTTATTACTGTAGAGTGAGGATCTCAAAAACCAAAGTTGACTAAGTCTATGTGTGTATTGTCAATAATATCGTATATTAAATTGAATTCAAAATTAATACTGCAAATTCGAATGGTACGCAGCCTAACTTTGACATTTTAAATCTTGAGGCGAAATTGTGCAATTTTCAACAAAAACCACTACAATTATACATTTCCAATGCAACAGTATGTATTTAGAAACAACCTTATTACAAATGCTTACATTAGTAAGTGTAAAACAATATTGCGACAGGCAGCAGCTACACAGCAATAAACATAAACGACAAAAGGATTTTATTTGCATCAAAGCGAAAAATAAACTTTCTCGGTTTAGTTTTTAAAGCGTCGCTTTATAACTCTATAAAAAGCCGGCACCGAAACTAGTGTGTGTCATTTACTGAGTGTATTATCCGTGAAGGAAACTTGCGCGTCCTGGAGTTGGAAACATTGCATATAAATTATTTTAGATTTAATAAATTATTTATGCAGCTCATGATATTAATTGATTTGGTTAAAGTACCAGTCTACTCAAGTTTCGTGCTGCACATGACTTGACTTGAATCCCGGGTGCCAATGAAATAGTTAATTGCAATCTCGATGCTTTAATTTACAATAAGCTCGGCAGTTAAACATAGTTACACAGCTAATTGTTATAAGACAAGCCCTCTGTGCTAATGTGCCGACTTTGGCTAAAAAAGCTGTTGCTGTCGCTACGAGGTAATAGATTCTAGTAAACCAATTTGTTAGTAATTAGTAAAACTAAAACCTTTGTGATTTTTTCAACTTGATTTGATAAGAGAATTTAGGCTACAGTTCTTTATTTTTGATGCTACTATAAAGTGATTAACATCATCTTTTTAATATAATTTGTCATAATAAAGGTGGTAGACAAAAATAAATTACTTTGTGTTTTTTTCTCATAAAACGATGATTGTACGTGAACGGTAAAGTAAGTAAACCCGTAATTATATAGCTTTTCAAAAGTAGATAAAACATCGGACTCCATATAATATACTTGATTATACCAATCATACATACAAAGAAACTCACATTTTACAAGCAGTATCATTTTTGTGTCCTCTTAAGTAAGTGTTTTGCTGATTGTACAAGTTCATCCATTTCCTAAAACGTTTCGATCCCGAACACGAATACCCCGGAAACCCAATTTCTGTGTTGTATGAAGATATTTCTTTTTATCGGGATTATGAAAGGTGTTTCCAATTTCGTCGCAAAAAAGTCCGACTTCGCCGTATGAAAGAAATTTAATAAAAGGCTGTAATATGTCGGCAGAGATCAGGGCTAAATTGAAAATTAAGAGACGCTTACAAGTTTCTTGGGTATTTGGGGATCGATCGGATTTAATATACTAAAAAATTACGCCTAAAACCAGAATACAATGATGCGATAAAAAAATTTTAAGTAATAATTCAACACTTCAATTATTTTTCTTACTAATGAAAATCATTATAATTTGGAATCAAGAGCTACGGATCGAATATAATTATGTAATGTGTGTATTATCCAAGCACTTTGACTTAGTTATACCAATAACTAGAAATACTAGCCTTTATATATATAATATATAGCATAGCCTTTATAAGACAAGTTAAATCGAGAAATACTACTAATATCTACTTCCAACTCAGTACAGACTACAGTCTCTGCCAACATAAACAGTTGCAGTTGAAAAACTATCCTAAGTTTTTATTGCTACTTGCAAATTTTAATTTTCCTCTACGTAATTTGTCAAGCGGGAGTTGCGCACAAAAAACGGCTGCTTCAACAATCATGTTTCTGTTGCAACGCTGGAGTCGACACGTTGAATGGCCTTCAGCAAAAAAGAACCCTGTTAATTATAACCCTCTACAGCGTAGATGTCGTAAAAATTAACTTTTGTAAAGAAAAGTAATAATAAACAATATTACTGCCGGTAAAAGTTATTAGTTAGAATTCTAATCAACTTTTCATTGTATATTAAACGAACCGAAACAAAATGATCACCAATCATGTTATGCAGATTTCGATGTTAATTAAATTAAGTCTAAAGTCATTTAATCACAAGTCATTTCATATTTCAACAACAATTTACATGAATGAAAGGTTAATAAATAAAAAGGATTTTACAAAATCTGTGAGTTACCATTAAAGTATTATTTAACTTCCAATTCCGTTCGGATAAATCGGCACGATTATATCCGCAGTATTCTGGTCGGTATATTAAATTCTCGCCAGGGTCGGACTTTCAAGCGAGGAGATTGAAAACAACATACGAATGTAAAAGGAATGCTCTCACAATACGCAGATTGAATCGTGATCCAGTCCTGTTCAGGTGTGACTGGGAAGGATCGGAAGGGGGATGGGGTGGACTCGTAAATCCCTTTACGACAAATAAAAAAACGACCTTTCAATACAGGATCGCATTGACGACGAAAATAAATCATTCAATCTCGAAGGAATTTACTCGACGAACATTTCTCCTCTTACGTTCAGACTCGGTATCGTTCTTCGCGGCTCATATACTCTGTAAACTACGTTGAACTTGTTTAGAGCTGTTTTGCGGAGCATTTTAAAACTGCATTATTCTTTTTCCTATTTGCTAATAAATTTGGTAAGTTTATTCCGGTTTGTTCTCAGAGAAGTATTTTATATTCTAAACATGACCATATATATTTTTTACTTTACGTAATCGTAGCCCAGGATAGTATAAAGATCTGAATTATAATTCTGAAAATTAACCATACTCTGTTTTTAATTTAAAAAGAAATGTTGTAGTTTCACATCTACTACAGTCCAACGTTTGCCGTTTTACACGTATGTTTTATTTATATACAACTAGTGTTCGTTCGAGAAAAAATGTATTACAGGTGAAATATAGGAAAAGGTAAGTTTTTTATTTTATTTTAAATAAAATAAGTTAAGTTGGGTTAGTTAAGGTTAGGTATTATTTATTTTAAAAAAATGTAATAAATAAAAATAGATAAGCATAGTACTTCCTATTTAACTCCCAATCTTCTGCTGTGTTTAAGGTATTTTAAGTGGTGGCGGGAATACAATTAATGGGACTAGAATTTTAAGGGTTACATTTAAGGTAGCGGACGCAACTTGGTAGTATCCCGTTGACGGGCAGCGGAGAGTAATTAGTATCAAGTGAACTATAACATTTATAATGTTGAAAAGATAGTCTAGTCGTAAATAACAGACTCTGAAACAAAAACTAACTTACGAAAATCCGTTGAGATTTATGCTTCCTTCAGCGAGCTGCGAATCGAATATATAATGCGGATCAAGCTCAGTTCTTGTTATACCGAGTAACTAGCTTAGAATATCTAATATATATATATATATGTAGTATATGAACGAAAGAAATTATAAGTCGAGTGAGGTGACAATATACCCAATATGTTTTTCTAATTCTCTTCTGTATATGAATCTTGTGTTCATGTTGTGTTTTCACAGGCGACGTGAGTTTAGTCCAGGGAATTAATTACTATTTTTCTTCTTTTCTCGTTATTTTCTTATAAAGTAAGATGGTACATAAAAAAGGCAAACCCATTCAATTGAAAGGAATATTTCGAAATGTATAATTCCAAAGTCGAATCTAGATTCCCACATTTAGCGACCTAAAAACTAGATCATTCGGCTATTAGCCCTATTTATGAGGAAAATAACAGACAAAAAACTTTGTCCTCTATCGGCTTTCGACCTTGAGGGGCTTGGCGGGTCATGTCTTGCATACTTTACTGCGTGTCGTGTGACAGTTATTTGAGCTTTTCCGCCTCTACTGCCGCACAACTACATTGAACTGTTGCGAATATATGCTGCAAACGCGATAGTTGTGCTTGATGCCAAATAAAACCTTTCATGGGACAATTCTATGCGAGCCAAACCTAGAACAATGGATAGCTTTTTAGGTATAATTTGCACATGTCAATAGGTAAGTCGATAAGTATGCGGAGAATGTTATATCTCCTAATACGTACGAAAAAGCATAAACTTCTATCTGTGAATATTTTTTATTTTATTTTTTATAGGAAAACTAACAGCTATCTTATAAAACATGAAATGCTTATACAATATGTAGATATTCCCCCAGGGTAGCTAATTATGTTCATCCGATCATTACCAAACTTCTCAGAAACACCTGGCAGCCCAATCTGAAAATTCCTGAAAAATTTCACCGAAATCGGTCTAGCGGTCGTCGCCTTTTGTATATAAAGATTTTGTTTATTTCTGTACTATAAATCTATATTTATAGTATTTTCTATAACAAGCGAGAACGAATAGTACAATAACATTCTTAGTGTATCTTTTTTTACTATATAACTAATTTGTTATGAGGGCTCATATAAGAAAGGTAGCTTTATAAGACAACTAAAAACTTATTCGCTAGAAGTAACGCTTACCCCAGATCTATAAAAATAATAGTTCTATAAAATAGATTAGTGAGAACAACGAGTCAATTGTTTTATTAGGCGAAAATGTTTGGCAAGTCGGTGTGTCCACAACATGGCATTGTTGGCAAGCGGCGTGGCATGTTAAATATGGTTTTCCTATAGTGCAACACGCGCGGTTATGTCTGTACGTGCTACGCTTCAGCTGTGAAATTTATCGCTTTATTATTTCCACTTTATTCCCTAGTGTTTCTTTTTCGAACATGTTTCATGCGTGGCTTTAACTTATTTTCGTCACTGACTAACTATTGTTTTTGATCCGATTGACGCAGTGTAAGATTAAACAGTACTTGAGTTCTAGGTCAAGGATCTATTTTAGGTACTTTAGCAAGTAGTAGTATGTGGAATTAAGTTCGAATGATTATATGGTATAATTAGTAGTGTATTCTTTCTATCATATCCTATTAGTGGCGCAAATCATTACAAGATTTTGTAAACATCATATCATAACTTAATATAACACAAATTTGAAATTCATTTGAAATGGGCACAGGTTGGCGACAACTGGTGCAGTTGAACCGTGACACAGATCTGAAGTGTCATTAGTGCTAAGCCGCGTCCGCAGACCTAAAACCTTTGTATCTGAATTGCAAACTAACTTGATGACGTCTTGGCTTAGCACTGCGAATCTTTAAAGCAAATTTTTTATGCTTTGTTTTGAAGCTGAGATTTCACTTAACTCAATAATGTAACATATACTATGTTCATATTATATATTAATTTTGGATGACATTGAATGAATGTTGAAATGTATGTTAAGTTAAGTTAAGTATATTTTAATTACATACAATTAATTCATTTATTTATTATTATTTTTTTTTACGAAAGAGATAAGAAGTGATGAGAAAATGGAGATATGAATGGGCCCTTCGAAACCTCATTCATACAATGGAATACGGACAGTGTTTATAAATATTCTTAACTTGGATAATCCAACCAATATAATTACCTACACATATTTCTAGCATTGTTTATAAAAATTCCCATCTCATGTTTCTTGTGTTATGTATTCTATGAGGCGTATAAAGTTTATTATAGTATTTTATTGTCGCGTCAATAAACGAATGATGTCATGGCTTCCTCGTACGGTCGGCATCGGAGTGTAGTGCACTTGTAACGGTCGCGGCGTCCCATAAAGAACAATCAATGCGTGCAACTGTACATGTCATGTGTATCACAACATCGTGTGACGATTCAATTAATTGAAAACCGCTCAACAAAAGTACTGCATAATCCGGAGACATTATGCTTTATAGGTCGTTTTTCTTGTTACTTTCATAATAACCATCCATCGCATATCTGCCTTAAAATGCTCTTCAGGTGACATGTATTTTCATATACAAATTGTGGCCGACTTCTTACATTATCCAAGTAATATCTCCATCTTTGTTTCATGTCACAACTCCAACAAAAAAGCTGGTACAGTATCAGTTATTTCTTTGATTGTAGGAAACGCTAATGCGTAACGATGGTTTTTTACCATCAGGTAAGATGTTTGCTCGTTTGCCTACCGCCACGGATGACCGTCTTGTTGAATTAGATACATTCAAAATCATTTCCGAATATATACTTTTTCGAAACCTTAGAGGCAGACTGATGAAGAAAAAAAAACTACATCGGCGTAGGAAGTAACAATAAGTCGTGTAGTAATCGTAAATTATTAATCAAATTCGACAGTCAAACAATACCGAAACCAGTAATTAATTTAAGGCTTTAATTTAATTAGCGTTAAGAATAATTTGGCGTGTTAATATAATTAATAATGCAAGTAAATTACAGACGTGTCCCATTGTCCCCGACCGCTCTTTGATTGGCTCATTCGTCCCGGCGATGAGGGCTTGATGTTAATTTTGTTTAAACTGATTAAGCCTGTATGTACGTCGGGATAGCCGGTAATGCGCTTTTATGGAATTTTATACGTGCCTTTATTTGCAATAGCTCGAAAAATAACAATGGTGTTCCGCAAATATGTTCAATTTTTTAAACGACAAAAGTATTGGTGGTGACATGTTTGATAACGTTCGAAATGAGGAATATGAAACTATACAGGCTTATAAATATGTGGTGATTTACAAAATAACCGGTGGTAAAAGAAAACAATATAAGAGGACTTTATGTATTTATGACTGACTGTACCTGTATATTTGTATGTTTGACAAAATGTCCTTAACTGGTCTAAATTCATAAAAGGTTCACGTTGGAGACACTAATTTATTGCTCTTGCTTGATAATAGTAATTTTAATCATTTACTGATTAGAATTGAAATTACATACCACTACTAGAACAAACACTTTGTAAGAAGAATTAATAAGATTATCCTACCAAAGAACTGTTAATATGTTATATAAGAATTAAAAGGGACAATATTGTAGAGGTCGTATGAAAAATTTGCATACCACAAATTAATAAATAATACATTTTTCCGTTTGTCATAAAAAAATCCCATAATACTAAATGCTGAAGCAATTCCAAAGTATACATCTACTCTCACGTCACGTCACGTCACGTCACGTCACGTCACGCTAACACCCGTACCTACCAGAACTTAATTTGTTTAGACGTACCTAATTAATTAGGGAAATACCTTTCGTAAACAGTTCCGACGTTTCACTAATACTTTCGCACATGATGGATGACTCGTTCGAATGATCGATAGTTACAATGTAAACACCACTTTACTGCTATCAGTTTAAAGTTTATATTGGCATTAATCAGGTTTAAAGGACATTAACTGACGTATGCGTTGTCAACAGTGCACTACACCAAATGATGCACTTAACTGTATTGGTTGGTGTTGAGTCGAATTTGTTGTTTTATCCATTACGTAATATTGCGAGCACTTAATTGATTCTGTTAGTAATGGATTTTATGCAACTTGACGTTAACTTAATGGAAAGACGTTGAACGTTAACTTGCTAACTTTTTGTGGTTTATTATTCAATTAAGGTCAACTTAAAGTGATATAATGTACAGTATTTTGTTTCTAAACTACGGATTTTAGAAGATTACATATAACTCAGTCTTTTGTCGTCGTACTTACTTACTTATTTTTCGTAACCTAGCATTATATTTCAGTGTTAAAGATT
>JWHW01009911.1:133112-143826 GCA_000931545.1 Papilio glaucus
GCACCTGCGTCACCCGGAAGGTGAGGGACCCGTGGGTCCTCCCGCACCATTCTCGGAGCTCCGGGCGTATGGCCTGTATTGTGCGGACGCCGTATTGGGGGTCCGCTAGGCTACCTGCCCAGAGCTCCATGGTCTCCAGGGTTCTCCTCCGACAAAGGTTCAATCTCTGTAATGTCTTTTCTTTACATAAAACAACAAGCCAACAATCAAGGAGCTGGGCTTTTATTTGCACTCTTCCAATTCGGATGTATATTAGCGAGGTCAACATCGGAGTTGCTTCTGAGCCTTGCTCGTTTGCCCTCTGGTACCAAAAAATATGATAAATAGGTGAAATATTCATAAAATCTGTCTACTTTGATAACGATGAATAATGCGAAGTCATATTAAGCCTATACATAGTTAATTTGAAACCAAAAATCCAGTTAGCCGGTCGGGAAACTAATCAAGTCATGTCAAAAGTTTTGAACAGCCGGCTGTTAGGTGTTGGCACCCTTTTGCATACATACATAAGCAGGGCCCTGCCCGCTCGTGCGAAATGTTTCATTAACCTCACCGCATGATATCAGCGTCCCGATATTTTCCTCTTGGGCGTCATGATCGCCACTTTGCGAAACAAAGTTCCATTGTTGGCGTTAAGTCTTCAGATGTATGGTGCTTCACGTCGTTAAGCCACTTAGACTAATAGAGCCTTCCGTGTACACTCGCCCGCTGGTTTCATTTGTGCTACAATACGTACATACTAACATTTTTTTCGTGTGATTTTTTTTCTGAGATCTTAAGTGAAAATCTTTGATATTTTAGTTAATGTACAAAAAGTCTTAACTACATACTTAAATCTCCTCCATGAACTCACTGTGTTTAATCCGAATGATACGATCGGTAGTTTTTGAATTTATCGCAATATTTTTTATTGCCAACGTACAAATTATTCCTTTCCACTAACTATAGTTCGAAAATAAACACGTTTCAGATAATTAATATACAGAAATATATTCAAGTGCCGTTCCCAGAAGAGATTAGGCACGGTAACCACTTGAACTTTTTGGGTCAGAGGAAATGGGCAATTAGAGGCCGTTTAATTTTTAACTTTAAAAATAAAAGCAGATAACTTTAATGGGAGCCATAAAATACGATCGATTCACGAATGTTATACAAGCGGTGAAGGCATACCATCTAACAATTAGACTCGCGAATTATATTAACAAAGGTATGGTGCGAATGGACTCATTTCACGATATAGAAATACTGGAATCGGCACAATAATCACGTCTTCAAACTCTATTGAAGAAGAAAAAGACAACATTGTATGGGCAAACATTCATAGATGTAACGATATTATAATTAAAAATCGAAATGCCAGGAGTCAGCCAAAGGTGCGTGCAATATGGAAACCTCTAATCTCTGTTTACCCCCACACAATTAGTGGGACTTCTCATCTTCATTGTACGTAATCTCTCAATTACTTCTACGAGTTCCAATTATGTTGTATCAGTTAAAGGAGCAATTAATTGATAATGTTTTATCAACATAGAAATTATAAATGCGAATGTGAGTTTGTTTGTTACGCTTCTCCTTAACGATTCAACCGATCATCATGAAAATTTGCATACACATTGTCAAGGATACAGAAGGTAATGCCATAGGGTACCGAAAATAAAACTATTTCCGAGGGATAGGAAAATACATAAAACTTAATTTACAATATTGGTTGCCATGGTAATGTTTCATTTTTAGCGCGGAAAATAAAAAACATATGCGTGCGAAGACAGGGTCAACGATTAGTGTAATATAAATAGTTCGACACACCTATGTACATACATATATGAAATTAAATATATGGCAAATGAGATTAACATAATGTTAAGTACCAACCCCAATAAGTTATTTGAATTAATTATGACTCGTGCGTTAAAAAGGTCAACGACACCCTTAAAATCAAATAATTCAATTGGAGTCATTATGCACAACCGTAATGTTTGAAATTACTTTTCATTATAGTGCTTTATTGCGTTAAAGTGCATCGTGCATGCATAGAAAACATTAATATTAATATTGCAATGACATTAAAATGGCTTTTATGGTTCGTCCGTTACGAGTTTTAGAATTAATAAATAGCTTTACGAAAAACAAAATTTACAGCGCACTGCAAATTAGGGACATAGATAAAAATCGTTTGGTCGCTTTTGCACTTAACATATTGAATTTTTAAATATGGCACCGAAAAAATAGTTATTTACAATATGACTAAAATTGCACAGAATGTTGAATCTTTCCCGGTAACTATTCAACCCAGACTAATTCTTTTCAGAGAGATTCATGAGCTTTAAATATTGCAGGCCGTTGACGACAGTTCGCCTAGACAATCGATTTTGACATTCATATTTGTTCAGTCAGATCAGAGTCGCTATGATATTAATATTTCATAGCTATCATGTGTGGGATATCAAATTTTATAAAGAATATATGCATAAACCAAATCTCTAGAACACATTTGTGTAATTTAATAAATATAGCCGAGCCCACTGTACAAGTGCGGCAGGAGACCGATCTTTGGGTCGATAAATGGGAGAGGCATACGTCCAACAGTCGACAGATATCGCCTGAAACGAACAAATAAGTATTTAATTATAAGAAAATAAACATTGTAATAATGTTATTTTTTTTCCAAAATCTACAAAAAGTTCCAGGTACTCCACGTACACAGCATAGGACATTCCTCATTATGATGACGTTACAGTCATGGTGGTACCGTATACGAAAAGTTTACGTCGTGTTTGTAATAAAAAAAAGTTTCAATGCTTTGGAAAAAACAAAGGAAGCACATGGGAAGACGAGACATGAATGTGCATTGAGTTCTACTTGTATCTAATGTTATTTTGCACGCGTAGTACGTTTAGAATTTTATAACAAAAAATATGTATATGCAGTATAGGAAAAATAAACACAGTTTTACTAGAATTTATTTAGACTAACGGTACATAATTTAATCTGGTGTTGACAGTATAAATTTAAACAAAGGTTTTTAAGAACCATTGTTGGCTATTATTGTTATGCATTTATTTATTTGTACCTCTACAATGTTTCTACAAAAAAATCATAGCTGAAAGGTCCGAGTCCTATAAAACAAAAACAAACTCGAATCTACGAATACGGGTTTGATACGGAAAGACAACCTAGCATACACCATGTTTTTTGTTAAAATGATAAAGCTAGAATTTAATATGTAAATAGAATGGCTCGACAACAGGTAACGGTCCCCGGTGACTCTTTCCGAGCTAAAAATAAGTCAGCAAATGCATGTCGACTGAAGTCGCCACTTCCGTCTCAACATTATGCAAACATGGCCGCATGTCATTTACACTTTTACAAATAATTTTGTAGTTCTACATCACATTTTTTGTTAAATTAAATGAAGAATAAAAAAGGTATTTTCAATCCAATACAATTACGGGTTCCTCAACAAAAGAGCGTATACTTACTCCTCACTTAAAGACCGGCAACGCATTTGTAGTTTCTCTGGTGTTATGGGTGTTCATGGGCTGTGGTGAACACTCTACATTGGACAACCGTTTGCTCGATTGCCCCCTAATTCCATAAAAAAAAACTAAAATTCAGCCACTATAATCTTAATGTTTTTCCAATGCCGTTGGTTTTAATTACTGATAATGTGAATATAATATTTTGCGATCGCTTATTTTAGAAGTACCTGCTGCTAATGATGTTACTGAGTCTACTTTCGAAATAAAACTGACCTCGATTGGGGTCTTAATATTGTTTTGCACGAAATATCTTTATTATTCATAATAAAAAAAACACCAAGTATTTACTTACAATATTCTTCTGTTACCTGCATAACCATAGCATAACGTTGCCTTACCTGAAAGATACAAAAAGCGGGTTAAATTTTAAACTTTGTAGTCTCAATCTAAAAAGATTGGTATAAAACAATTTAGTATTTACAGTATTGATGTTTAGATAATAAAAGCGTTTTTGCAATAGAAATCTAAGAAACCACTATGTGACAATCGCTACCCATTAACAATGTGTACGCAAAAATATTGTGTTGACCTCACGCATGTATTCTATAAAGTCGTATATCTCCGATCGAACCAGTCTATTCGTCCAACAGATACTGTAGCTACTGTACTACTACTAACCTGTAATAGAATAGTCATAACCCACGTACATGATGTGTTAATGTCTAGAAGAAGATGCGAGAGAGGTGTGCTACGCGAGTGTCAAATGAAAATTTGTTGACTCTGCCAACCGGTTAACGGGCGTTATTGTTGATTTATTTATACCTCAACACTATCAAATATACAAATTAACACAGCATTTCCAGATCTCAGTGAACAGTTTTAATAATTTAGAGAAGCCAAAGAGAAAAAGTTTTAAAGCAAAGCACTTTAATCTCAAAGCTAAACCAGGAACGCACACACACACAAAATAATAAGCTGAAAATTTTAACTTTTGGCAGTTGGTAGACCGCGTGTTATAAATATTTTAAAATGCGGACAACACGTAACCTTATTGCTGAGAAACTCTAAGAAGTTGAACATAGTGCAGTCTAATAACTTAAAATCCGGGTCAGACTTATTGTATATACAGAAGTTAGATTATTTTGAAGTATCGGTAGATCTTGACTTCTTTTTTAATTTTATGAGGTCAGTAAAATTATAAAAGTCTTTTTTTTGTAAAAAGAAGATGCGATTGGCACATTGTTTGCGTTTCGCAGTTCTGTCACCTACGGAAGCATTGATTGTGCTCATATCGGTATAATAGGTATTGTCGATTCATCAAAAGAGCCTATTGGTTGTAATATCTTTTTAAGGTTATTTTTCAAAGTATTTAATGTTTTATTCCTAACGATACATTAATAATCTAAAATCATAGAAGTGTAAATAAATTCATAATTATGTATAAAATTGAATTAAATCAAAAATTAATAAAAAATATAATAATAATAAAAATTCTTGTTCGGTGTACCTAATAGACAAAAAAACTTGTACGCACGACAACACACAACGTATTGTCGTCGTGCGTGCATCCACACGGCTACGTAGGCATAGTGCCGCAGGATGGCAATAATGCGACCAAGATCAACACGTACACAGTTTAAAAGTTATAGTTAACACGTGAACAGAACAAACAGAACAGAAGGAGAATTGCAACACCACACAGAAGATATAAAGATAGTAGAGAGAATATAATGTAGATCGAGAGATAAGACAAGTTATACCTGTAGTTAACTAATCAAATTTGAGGCGCGCGATGTCGACCTATCGGCAAGACTTCGTGTTGGTGTATTGTGTACTTCTAGACTAGTTCTAACTGTTAGCCGGATTTTTACCACTAGGCTATAGAAAGAAGTCTAGATTAAAATCACTTAAGCGTAACCGTAGACATAAAATCTCAATATGAAATGCATGCAAATTAGAAAAGTATGTGGGGTAAGTCCGCATTAATAATTCATAAACAATTTGAATCCGGCACGAGGAGACCGCAGGAGCTCTGGTACGGTCCCTGTTGGGAAAACGAATTCGGTAAAACTTTACTAGTTAGCCTCCGTTGCCTAATAACGATTTGACGACTAAATAATTTATTCATTAAAACAAATATTATCCAAAGTATTTATTTTATGATAAATATTACAATTTAAATAAACGATCGAAATTAAATTTTCAATTTAAAAATGAAATGGTTGAATTCGTCAAAGATTTTGAGAGCTGGCAGTGGGATTATATAAAGTCGTTAGCCAATTTAAAAAAAAAATTGCTTCAAAAACTAGCACTAACAAAAAAATTGAAAGCATTTCATATCGCGCCGAACCATTCCATCCATTTAGCGCCCACAGTGTTTATGGCATGAAACATAAGCGACAGCGATTAAGTTTTTCGCATTCAAAAATGGTAACAAATGATCCGTAATTATCATATTCAAAATATTGAATGAAACATATTATATACAACTCTTAATCTAATCAAAAGTAAGACGTGAGCGACTTTCCAAATAGACATGGAAATAGTCGTCGAACGAATGAGTCAATTTAAAAATAAATATGAAAAAGTTTTAAACTCTTATCACGGCTGCAAATTGGCCCACACCCCTAAATACAGGGACAGACGGGCCACACGACACAACGCCATCAATCACCAAGTGACACCTACACATATACGATCCGTGACTGTGACAACGTGGTTGAAAGCCTTTTTGGAAAATTAATAAAAAAGCATCCAAGTTGTAAGTAGAAATCGTTGTAAATCGTAAATAATTTTCCTGTTTATGGACCTTTAATTTTTTTACGAAACCGCTTACCTTAGCCGTAATAAATGGATGGTAAATACATATTTTGAGACGTTTTTATGACTATGCTGACTCCTAAAACGAGATATTATTTTGACGTTACTACTAATAACGTGTAAATTAACAATGAGTTTTTTCCAAAATGCAAACCTTCACGATGGAGGGCGTATTTATAAATGGACAAATTTAACAAAAACTAGTCCTATGTTTTCAACATTTATCGTTTCTTTAACAGCGGTAAAGCCTGCAACAACAACGTCTGTTACACGAATGGGCCGGCTTGACCGGTGAAATACCGCGACGAGTGAGGCAAGGTTGGATTCCTAATTTCAGTCCTCCTAACTTTCCCATCCCTTCCTCATCAGAAAAGGATGGTAAGGGGAAGAGGATTGGACGGGGAACAGATAGATAGGAAAATTAAAGATCCTTTTTCCTGTCCATCCCCTCCTCTGTCCATTAAAGGTCAGCAACGCATCAACAGCTCATTTAATTGTTGTTGATGCCTATGGGTGGCGGTCACTCAACATCAGGGGACCTGCTTGCTCCTTTGCCAACTACACCCATAAGAGAAGAAAGAAGAACAAATACTACAAGATGTACTTACAATATACATTACTGGTATAATATTGATAAAAAATACAATTTTGTGCCAATGTGGGAAGTCGAACCCAAAACCACTATGTGACCTCTACTATCTGGTTACTATGGACGATGTCCCCAAATAATTATTATATACTAAATATACATACCATAATCTAATCCAGTGATTCTCAACCTATGTTCCGCGGCACTTTTGTGTGCCGCCAAATTTCAAAAGTGTGCCGCCAAATTTTGCGAATATTTTAATTATTAGCTTGTAATTAATCCCGTAATAAACGTTTAATTATTATTATTATCGAAGCAAATATTAGTTTATTCTGTACATTTAAAACTTTGGTTATAAACTATTTATGGAGTGTGTTGTAGTAAGTAAATAGTTTTATCTTTTTCTTTGTGTGCCGCCAAATTTTTAAATCGTTAAATGTGTGCCGCCAAATTTTAAATCGTTAAATATGTGCCGCAACAAAAAAAAAGGTTGAGAATCACTGATCTAATCATACTGAATTTATCACGTGTCGAGTAACCGTTCTAATTATCGTTTAATGGATGAATAATACGTAGAGTTGATTATAATTGAGGTTGGTAGGTTGAATCGCATTACAAATGGATTCTAAGACGCTCTCAGCAACCGACCGCACTTGGTATGCCGACACCTTATCGCTGCTTGCTTCTTGTTACATCACATTACTATAGTGATACTGATTGCCGATTCACTCTGTTAGAAACCATGTTTGTATATTTATATTCACCCGGTAAACTGCCAACAGTGAGTTATATTTATTTTTTGCAGACAGTCAGAGAGCAATGTCCTAGCTCACCAGTATGTATTTTTGTTATTCTATTTATTTGGTCAAGAAATATTTCAACAGCAAGATAAACATAAATACGAGATTTAGACTTTTTTTTTCTTTATTTATTTGGGACTTTTGTCTTACAGGACATGTCATTTAGACTTGAATTTACAAGTTATAAAAAAGCGACTTATAACTACAAGGTTACCATTGGCGTCTGTAAGCTCTATTGTAATTATGAATATTTCCGTTTAGTATTCTTTACAATAAAAAAGTCCTTATAAAAATCGTTCCAATGTTCCTATTTCGTACAGTACGAGGGTACTCGACGAAAGACGCAACTTCATTGTATCAGGGGATATTTTCAAATTTCGAATTTCGCACAGACAAAGAGCTCGGTGCTCGAACGTAAAAAAGCAAACAAAAGAAAACGTTTTACATACAGGCTCTTGTGGCGCCTTGTACATTGTTGGACGTTATAACGGTCCAGTGGAATACAACTCATCGTAATGTATCGCGGTGCCCAATCGGGCAATAAGTTCTCGATGAAAAGTGGCCGGCTACGACTGGGTAAATCGATTAAAGTGAACATTTATAGATTTCTATGGAGTATTATAAGTAAACGATAACTTAGCGAATTTGTGTAACAGCTTCTGCTACTGATGACTCTACCACTTTTCTGAGATCATATTTTGGGGCATATAAATGCACATGACGCAACATTTAAATTTAAGGAATTTTAAAAACAAAAACTGAATATTGCTTTTAATAAAAGATTATTTAGGATAAGTCTCACGAGGTGTAAAACCCAAGGCCTCAAATCACATATCTATCTCTATAAGCTATTGGAACTTGAAAATTGTAAATTATATCCTACTTACCTTTCTTCGACAATGGCAGCTTATAAATAGCTTTATATTTTAACGTCAAAGCTAGGCATTTGAGAACGGTTTAAAACTTTGCGAGTGTAGACTAGCGTTATTAATAGGAGATTGTTTCTCCAGTACTCAGCATCTGAAAGTAGGTTTTATTAAATTACTTTAGGACGCTTTTAAGGAATACAAACGTTAAGAGCTGAAACTCAAGTGTGATAATCGCGTGTGCAGGCAATAAGAAAACAATTTGGAAATTAACAATAGATGTAAATTTCTGCACTGGATGAAGTTACTTTCATGTTCATTACATTGAACGTTAGTACATTCTAATCTAACGGCGGTTTTTTTTAAATGAACAAAAGATTTAAAAATGCTTCGTTCAGTTGTAATAGATTTAAATAGAATAATTTAGGAAACAGTGTAAACTAAAGATAACTTAATAACAGCCCAAGCGACCTCCCTTCTTAGGGTCTCTTGAGTTAGATTATTAAAGAGCGTCTGGGCAAGCGAGCTCTTAGCTCAGCCGCCTTCGGGTAGCATAATAAATGGCATTGCCATGGCATGGTCCGTTTAGTTACTCTGAATACCTTTAGGAGAGACGTTCTTTGCGCTCTGCCACCTCAAAACCCGCTGAAACTGCAAATGCCTCGGTACATATCAGCCACAAAAAGCAAACCTAAAGTACTTTAGCATTATAAGGAGTTTTTCATAAAAGAGTATAATACCCCTAGATAGAGTTTACAATGCATTGATTTATTTATGTTTAATATTTTAATGCTTTGTAGTGTTTGTACTGGTATACGTCGCTCTGATGAGACTGTCACAACCGGATGGAGCACGGATTGATTAATGAGGGGGTAAATACGAACGTAACTCGTTGAATGCGTGAATCGTAAAGTGATACAAAATAATATGTTAGACAACGCAAATGATTGCATGCAGACTGTAACGACACACGAGCACGGAAATTGATCGTTAATCACTATTGTAAAGGATATTTCCAATCTAAATATATATTTTAGTCTGGAGCAAAAGCGTTGTCTTGCGTATTCATAGAGATTTGGTTCATATCTCTGACAATGGCGTTTCTTAAAGTTCTCTTTTTTTAAAATAATTTAGAGTGGACAGATTTAGACGCTGCTAATTATTGTTGTTCGCTAAAAATTACTGCTTACCATTGTTACTGATTTTTTGTTTAAATTCAACTCTACTATACGAATAACATTATTTCTCATCAGCATGGCTTGGAATAAAGATTATTTAACGGTTCATGTGAAATCGGCCAATCCCCGAAATGGCTCAACGTTCTACTCATTCTTTTAGAAAATTTATTAAACAAATATAGACTAATGAAAAATACACGTTCAGACTTTCCAGTTCGGTTGCAAGATATATTTATAGAATCATTATCTGGTGAATAATAAAGATAAAAAACACAGTGATTCAGCTATGTATTTCATGTGGGCGAGTGGCAGAATAAATAAAGCCGTATTAGCACACGTCTTCGCGTGCAATTCCAGTGTTAAATCTTGTGTTTTATCGCCTCTCCATATCTTTGCCACATGTTGCGAATGTGAATTAATAGAGATCAGTTCGCCTAAGACATATTGATATTTGAATGATTGTATTCGCCTAATTAAGTCAATTACTCATAATGTATATAATATAAATAAAAGTACTCATAATGTTAGGAAGTTTCGTAAAAACAATTAAAATTGATAATTTTAAAATATAAAATGAAACTTTCCCTTGAAATGGTAATTGTTGTAAAAGCAATGACAATAAAAGAATAACCTCGAGCAATTTTGGTAACAGATTCGAGTGGAATGTAAAATTTTCCGTTGAATTGTTATCCCTGTAAGGGACCCTTAAAACGAATGGAGGCTCAGCCGAGGCTGGTTTTAAATCGATGTCGTACAGTGAGCACTTAATCTGCATAACGGTTCGGGTAATGTCTGGGCGGGCCTGGGGATTGCTATTATATGTACAAATTACGATATGCCCGTAGGTGCGTACGTAACGTATGGTAAACGTAGGTGTTTAGAATGGGCATTATCATAAACGTTTGCCGATGCTCGTGCCCGAAATGTTGAATACATGAAATTTCATATTATCTTTGAATATCATTTAATTTTAAACCGTTAT
>JWHW01009911.1:144802-161370 GCA_000931545.1 Papilio glaucus
CCATTTTGTGTGTTGAGCGAAGAGATCTTACGGCCTTATTAAATAAAATATTTTATTTCTTTTATAGTGTAAAAATTAAATTAAATCCTTCAGATTTACCCCAGCTATGATTTGCCTTGCTCTTCTCCGTCCTCGTTGCTATCTGTTATATTTATCTACAGATGCTTTGCCATCATCTTTTCCGCATAAAAGGTGGCAAAGCATCCGTAACTTTTCTGATGTTGCGGATGTTAGTGGAGCGATGATAGTCATATAACATCTGGTGAACAGCTTACTTTTTTCCGTACTCTACTATATAACATACTAGCTGTGTCCCGCGGTTTCACCACCGGCGACGGTCGTAATAGAAAAAGAATTATTCACATCGGTGTGGTAGTTCCTGAGATTAACGCAGTTAAAAATACTTTTAAACTCTACACTTTCATATAGATAACACTTTATCAAGCTACATAAGCATACTACACTTTTTTCATACTCTGAAATAAGATAATCTGTATTTAGATAAAGTGAATTGGCAACGGAGTCATATATTAAGTTTTTCGTCACGATCCATACAAATGTAGGAGGGACAATTAAAAAGAGTTATGGGCATAGAAGCTTAATTGAGCTGATAATAACGTTACTTCCAGCCGTAAATACGTCAGTAGCACATGATGTATGCATTGGTGAACGTGAGAGCGAACGATGGATGTAGAGTTACTAACTGTCGAAACCATCTTGTTGTTCGTTAAAATGTGGTTATATGGCTATCCTTTTTACTTTTGATATAGCGATTATTATGTATTTGACCTGTTGGTTTAAGTATTTTATCGACATGATAACTTAAAAGCAGAAAAGTGTATTTTGTATCCAAATTGATAATTATAGCATATATTACTAGTGAAAACCTTAGCTTAAGTTATCTAGATAATCTTCGCCCTAATTTTAATAAATTTGAACGCTTGCAAAGTGGAGCGTTAATATCTCATGTCGCCCCATCTAATTTGCTTCCTTGGCAACGTATCAATACCGTCGCGTAATTTGTCGCTAACACTTACTCTACATTGCACGAGTGCCTACACTTCAAAGCTTAGTGGTCATGTACAGCGTCCGTGTATATCGAACAAACACTTATTGTCGGAGCGGTGTGGACGATTGATTGCTTTCTATTACGGACATATTTAGATGCACGCGTGAATCTTTCATGGAACTACATGGAACCGTGAAATGATATTGTTGAGACTATAACTCCTGCTGCCGACGTGCTCACGCTAATTATTTACTTCAATGGAAACTCTTTAAAGAATTTTTCACTTATTTATGCGATGAAAATAATTGATACCGCTGTTTTACCATTCAGATTTTTAAAGGCAAGTAAATCAAAACTACTTGGTAGAATTCTTTAAAGTACAACCCGTATATAAGCCCAAAGAATAAAAATCGCTTATTTCACACCCTAAGAGTTTATTTATTGTACTTGTGAGGTACATACATGGTATGAACAATACTGGAGGTGGTACTAAGCTTTCAGAGAAAGAACTCTCCCCCGGGGTTAGGCCGCAGCGCAAAAGGGTTCGGAAACATAAATACTCTACTTCAAGATTAAGTCGTATAAATAGTGCTTGAGTATACTACATACATATGATACGTGTTTTATACCTGAATCGGGATGGACAGTGATAAGGTACGAAACGAATAGAGGAAGCCTGAAAGTAGCACAGATAGAGGAAAAGTTAAGGAGCAAAAGGTTAACATGGCATGGGCATGTTAAGAGGAGAGAAGAACGTTATGTGACAAAGAGATTGTTTGATATGAATGTAGAGGGATATGTTAAAAGGGATAGGCCTACGGATGAATGGATTGTGTGAAAGACATGATTAAAAAAGGAGTGACGACTGAAATGACGGATGATAGGTCGACGTGGAGGTCGAAAATCTGTTATGCCGCACACGCACGCATAAAGTGGGAAAAGGGCAGAAGAGGTGATGGGATAGACAGTTGTAGTGTCGTAGGTTTAGGTATATAATAGGTATGGTGAGCTCATCGCCTTACACAGTAACAGTTCCCGAAACCAAGCCTACTGGAAATTTAACCCCGAACTCGGTTTGTAGCATTTAGATTTTTAAAATACAGTAAAAAACATGAATCTAGATATGACAATGTGCCGGACAAAACTCGGACAGCCGGATAGTCTATTGACCAAGATTCTAAAATAGTGGTCACGTACAGGATGATGCAGACTTGAAGCGAGATTAACTGGACTAGGTAACCCACCGATCTTGGTGCAGTTAATCGCCTAAAGCAGTAAATGCCTTCTGGTTTAATAATGTTACAAAACATGCATATACTGATTTTCATTGAAATTTAATATTAAGGATATTGCGTCATTTGTAAATCAAAGCCAATACCTATATAGTAGAATGGTCGTGTGACCACAAAGCCACGAGACTGCAAACAAAGAGAAGCTATTATTTAATGTACTAGTCATTGTATCTGATATAAATACGAATAAACATCAACAAATGACACATCGAATGATTGTACATCGACCGCAAACAACATTACGTTCGTTACAACTGACATCCGTATGTATAACAGTTAAATTCAAGCAATATTGTATAAAGATCCAAAATCAATTTAGATTACTAAGACTTCCAATCTGATAGATATTTAGCCAGTTGACAAGTTTTTATAAGTTCACGCCAGAAATTCAACAGATGAAAATATTTAATCATATTAATTTATACGTGTAGAAGTTACATAAAGGTAACAAATGTTTTACGTACCTAATATTTATTTAGGCCCTCTAACTTTGTATTATTATAAACCTAATTTGTATCAACATTTACTGAGTGAAAATTAAGTAAGGTTTACTGTAATGTTAAGTAACGTTTGTGTCTATTACATGTAATAAAAATGAACGTGTGTGTATATATTTCACTTCTTATATACATATTTCTCTTTGTAGCCAAAACTACTTATCGCAAAGAGCGATAGTGATATTGGGTGGTTGTAGTCAACTTTGCTCAACGTCACTATGGTGGTTGTATGTGAATGGTTGTAGGGGTGTAAAAGATACGAGGTATATGTACGACACTCTATTATCAATTATTTTATAATTAGAAGAAAAAATACTAGAGAAGCGTGTGTTTTCAGCTAGTATGTAAAAATATATATAAATATGGTAGTTATTTTTGTAAATCTAGTCTGGCAACGCTAAAGCTTTGCGAGTGCAGATAGTAACGCTTCCAATTTCACAAACCGTCCGAGGAACGCACAAAGCGCAAGAAAAAAGTTGACGTCTCTCTTTGTGATCATTTACAACCAGCTTGTGTCTACAACTGTCTCGCAAAGGGGGCATGTCGCTTTGTTGCTCTAGAAATACAACATAGAATTAACTGAAACTGTGCGATTAAACGTTGAAGCGTTTTAATCAACCCAGCGGACGTTGAGGACGATTTTTCTAGTTTGGTAAAGCTGCGTTGCCGCGACTGACCATGATCTCTTCTTATAAGCATTCTAAGAAAATATGCATTTAATAAGAAGCTACTGAATGATGGCCCTCAATTTCGCTATCCTCCTCCATAATAGCATACCGCTAACAAATAGTGTTCAGTGATTGCCAAACTAATAACTGCGAAACTAGTAAGAGATCCTTAAGACATAGGTCGTCAAGGTTTACAACTTAATATCAGCTGAGTAGTAGACAACTACTAACTTTTTTTTGTGACTGACTTGTCACTGTTTGCCTAGAATGAGGCATCTACAGCTAAACCGGCACGAGGCGGCAGGGCGCAGAAGGCGCTTGGCCTAAGCTTCGTCAACAGTAACTTAGCTCGTTACTTTATTATTATAACCGAATTGGGATGTCGCCGAGCTCTTAGGTCACTTCGGCGGACGCTCGCTCCATTGAGTGACTGAGCTCAACGGCTTCCGAGAGGGGACGGGTTGTTACTCACTATGCGTTTAGCATTCCGATTCGAGGGTACCCGAGAGGACCGAGCTTCGGCTCGATCGGTAGCTATTATCGGATTACTCGACAACTACGCGTACTGGTTTATAAACTAAAACGAAACTCCTATTGCTATCCATTGTGCACACGGATTCTCACAGACCAATTTTCCCAAAATCATCTAGTGATAACGTCCTCAAACAAGTTATAATTAGACTTCCTGTGCTATTTATACAAAAAGAGATGATTCAAATAATATCTAAACTCGTTTAAGGGCGTCTTGCAGCATCCAATTCCCTTTAGGTATTAGAGTGGCAAGTACACACAGGCCTTGTTGATCCGGCGTTAATCCATATGCGAGCGTTGTTTCTGCCAGGCCTGGGCACACTCGATGAGGATATAAAGCCGTGGACACACACTCCAATCCAAGCTTCTAATTACAGTTTTATTTGATACATTATTCAGTTATATATGTGCTTTTTCTTAAATTATGCGAGAAATTACTTTTGTGCGATATTTTAGGATCAGGTGTCTTATCTTCCCTGTGTGAGACAGATAATTTACTACACTACAATAAAATATAGGTTTTTAAATATATTACCATTTTAAGAATAATTAAAACAAATACGGAAACATATAATATTATTACGAAACACATTACGATCGATAACTTTACGATTTTTATTCTTTATAAAATTAAAGGAAATTATGTTTCCTTTATTACATCTTTATTTATTGACATGTGAAATAAAACATTTGCCGTTTTTATCTATTTACTCCCAACTGCTATTTCCAAATTAACTCTTTCATCATACGTAATTATACTGACTGATAGCTCAAAATCAACACACAGCTTAAAGTATAGGACCTAGCTAGATACTTTAAATTTTGCACGGAGATTTCTTTTATTACGTATTGGTTGAAAATTTGTATGGAGAAACTACCCTTGCGAAATCAGGTAATAAGGCTTAGCCTATAAAATCAACTAAATGAAATAAGGAGCCTTATACACTGATACAAACATTTTGTTTAATTACATACTACATCATATGTTACGCAATAGTACCTTGAGCTATCTAGACTCTTACCTTTAAAATCAAGTCTAGATCATATGTATTTGTAGTTTCACTTATATTTAAGTTTTAATCTCTAGTTAGAACACAGCATAACATCTTTTATTTGGGTTTCGCAACATCCCTAAATCCATTATATCCGTTATTGCTATTTGAAATAAGATTACCAACAAGGATATGAATTTAGCGGTGTTTATTTTATTGTATCGTGTTTGCCAAGAGGGCAGTAGCCCGCTCTCTATTTGTACAGCAAACCGACAAATGCGAAACTGTAGGGAATATGCAGTAATATTTTTCATAAATGCTGAGGGGGAAAATTTCATTTATATTTATTGGGGTGCCGTGCGATTAGTTATTTTGTTTTCACAGCTTCTCACTATTATTACTTTGCAGAAATTTATTGCAATTTCTGTTATCACAAATAGAGTTTCATAAAAGATTCAAATATCAGTCGAGAAAAACCTGTAAATTGTAAACATATGATATAAAACATTTGCCCTCGTTATCTATTCAAAAACTGCTCGAGAACAATTGATGATCATGGAAATAGTCAATCAGAGGCTAATCGGACGCTGGCCTAAATTAGTCGGCAAGGTTCATTGCCACGTATGTGGCATACGTTCACTTGCACTACACTGTAAGCGCAAATTGATACCACAGTCTGAATAGCCGTGGACTTACCAATTATGAAGGCAAAGCGTCCAATAACATTATCATATTCAATAAAGCTGGAGAGTTTGTTTGAACGCGCTAATCTCGGTAACTATGAATCGGAATTGAGAAATTCTTTTTTTCATTTGATAGCTTAATTTTTTGGGAAGATTATACCTATTTAACTTCACGCTTAGATCCTTGGGAGATTTGCAGAAAATAGCTCAAAGCGTAATAGTTGTAATAACGCGAGGCAGCGATGTGTATCGCTGGCGAGTGAAACTGTGGAGCTCAACTAGCTCATTGAGTAAGGTCATCGTCATGGGTTGGAATGATTAGTAATACAGTAAGCACTGGGTAGGCTATACTTATTTTTTTGTCGACTCCTTTCATAAGGTAATAAAACAGTAACTTATAAAACACTAACAAGATGGACCGATTTGGTTATTGTATTGTATCATCCATGTCCGATCTTTGGTGGTCCTGAGGCAGGTCTACGGCGAGCATCGGGTATCTTTCGACTGACTATAAATTAGCAAATATAAAGCACAGAAGGACAACAATGCAAAACCTTGGAGTTAATTATTGGCCATCGGTTGGCCCGTACGCAGAGCATCCCTCACACGTTGAGCGAGTGCCTTTAACGAATCGTTTAATTGGGGTTCCCGCCGACCCGTGTCTATTTTCAAACGAGCCTCGGCGAGAAAACTGCTTTCGGATATCAAATTTAATGCTACTTAATTTGTGAGCATCTTGCTATAAACTGAAAATCTACGCAAACGAATCAAAATGCTTTTTTCATCGTTCTTGTTACAAAAGACTGTATTTTTTTGTCTTATACTATGGTGTAATTAAAGGCTTGAGTGTCAAGAAGACAACAGAAGAGGCATAGTAATTAAGTTCGCTTTGTAATCTTTTCCTTTTAAAATGTATCTTGTTCTTATTTTAAGGCTTTAATTTATGTACCAAACAATATATTCGGATTTAGGTATGTCATAACGCCGAATTTAATGGGCTTACTTTGTATATATATTTATCATAAATCATACTTTGTAACAGAAATACATTTAAAAAAATAAAAAATAGTTTGACTGAATATATTTCTTTAATGTCTTAAATTCATAAGCTGGTATTCTTTTTAATTCAAGCTGTGATGGAGTATAAACTAAATACTACCACTATTGTATGAAAAAATCGTGGAGATGACAGAAAATACACAGAATTTTCTTGTAATTATTGTTTTTTAAACATTTTTTTTATAAAGTTTTTAAACATTTTAAGAAAATAATCACAATGAAAATTAATCGAGTTATAATGTTAGGTTGTTGAAATGAATTACGCAGTAATTAGGGTCACATTCAATTTGTTACCTTAATGTAAACGCAATAAATTATGTCAGTACACTGGGTAACATGACGGGCTCTAATCAAATTGTACAACTCAGCAAAAATTCAAATTTAAGTATGGCAATATTAATAAAAAAAATCTTGCTAATTACCTTGCCATTATAATTTTAGTAAAGATGTAGGCAACAGGCACTGTTTTAGTGAATGTTTATGAAAATCATTGCTACTCATAAACATTCACTACAACACAAATGTAAATACATGTTTTGCAGCCTTTATTTAGGAAAGAAGAGAAAGTAGGCGACAAAACGAGAAGAGAGGATAGGAATAAATTCAAACTTAAGTTCACCATTATTTTGTTACGCCGTGGTACTATTTCAGTCGAACTCATTCATTAGTTTTCCTGCTACTGATATTGTTTTCTTTATTAACAATTAACTATCTATACTTTTATTCATATCGTCTAACTGTTACACGATTACAA
This sequence comes from Papilio glaucus, assembly GCA_000931545.1. Taxonomy (NCBI): domain Eukaryota; kingdom Metazoa; phylum Arthropoda; class Insecta; order Lepidoptera; family Papilionidae; genus Papilio; species Papilio glaucus. The sequence continues at coordinate 152,288 of JWHW01009911.1, forward strand.
AGGTTAAGATCAGCGTAAAGTACTGTAAGACATAGAAAAGTGTTATAGTCCACTACTCATCTACGCAGTAGTACACGTGACAGTTCCTTACTGATCAGAATTTATGAGACAAAGCATTGAACAACTCCCCGTTTACTCAATAACAAATACAATAAACCTGTTATATTGACATAGAAATAACCGCCGTAGGAGGTCTAGCTTACTACAGTACCTTCGCAAAACGTATAACATAGACCGGCCGAATAGAAACTTAATAACTAGCTTTCAAATGTTGTAAGCGCAAGATTTATTAGAAAATTCCCCTTCCATATTAAATTCCAAATTTAATAGACCACACTGGACGCAATATTTTATACCGTATCCCGAAATAAATCCCATTTACAAAACGCATTAAGACCCCTAATAAAAGTGCGCCCTTTCCAATTCCGCCCCAACCCTGATAAGTCCTAATCAAATAGTTGCTATTATGTACTTTTATATACAGCAGAGGTTATGTATCTGGATGCGCTACTCTTATCACCCTCTTGCCCATCAAAGGGTCGTACCCCTGATGACAGAGCTAATAAGAATTTTATAAGACGTATACTTGAAAATGTACCATCGGACGAAAAGAATTTGTCACGTCAATGTAACAATAACCTTTTAAAGTAAATAAAAAAAAGTTTTAAAAATTGCAATGCAATAGCCACACTTTTGATTCAATATAAAAATGGGTGTGAAATCTATACAACTTCATTTCGCCAATTCCATAAAAGATTTTCTTTTATAATAGAGAAGTGATTTAAAATATGATGTAAATAAAATAGAATGTTAATGTATTTATAATGAACTTTCTTTATTTTTTATGGCGATGAAGAGGTGGCAAACGAGCAAGGGGATCACCTGATATTCAGTTACTGCTACCCATATGCATCTGCAAGAAGCTAATGAGTTGCAGTTGCGTTTCCTGCCTTTAATGGACAGAGGAGGGAACAGACAGGAAAAAGGATATTTCCTTTTCCTGACAATTCCTTATTAGAAAAGGATGGGAAGGAGAAGAGGACTAGATTTGGGCCTCCAGCGCCTCACTTATTGGACGAAACGCAGAATACTTTTACTTCACGTCTGTCTTCTCACAGAAGTCGTGGTATTTCACCAGTCGACCTAGTCCATCCGTGCAACTAATATTGTTATTGCGGGCTCTAGCAGTGTCTGTTTAAATTAATTAACTGTTTATCTTAGAAGGTCGTCGAAAAATATGTCAAACAATAGAAATCTTAGCATAATCCAGGACGGGTTAAGTAAAATCTGCTAACATCATAACTAAATCCGAGAGCTGAGCGCAAATTCTCTCTATCCGATCTTAGACACGTTCGGCGTTCTCGCAAATTCCACAAAATGGCGGAATCAATTTCAACGTTTTAACAATAATAACAACACAGTAGTCGGTGCGGGTTTTGTATTGCGATCACGTGTGGCCATAACGCCCCACGAGTCGGGAGTAAACTCCGTGAAACCACGTCGTCGCCACTCCTGAGATTGCTCTATCTAAGCCGCGCTTTCAAATCCGAAAGCGCTATCCCCGTTGAGTGCATTTTATGAAGACATTTTAAATTTTAAGACGCTTTCAGATGCCGGAATAAATTAAATTAAGTCAATGTAAAGCACATTGTAATTATAAGGAGAAAGAGGTCTTCAAAGGAAAACGTCCACTTCATTTTTTCCTTTTAACTGAGCTAAATTTACGTTACCCGGGAAACTAAAGCGATCAAAAGCTGTAATCAAGAAATAATAAAGATAATTTTAAAAATTTCGTTCGTCATTATGTTATTACTCTTCTTGTTCCTAAATCAACACAGAATCCTTTGAGGAGTGTCTTTGTGAATTATAAATAAAAAAAGAAATCAATGAATTTTAAATTCATGTCTTTTAAGTGAGAATCTACTCTAATGGTTTTTAGATCTCGCAGTCTACGAGATGTAAATAGGAAAAGGATGAATGGTAATAAAATGGATAACTAATAAATATAGAAGCGAAATTTTGGGGTCCCGTAGTGGACGACCCCGTGGTTTTATCCCAGCCCTCATTAATCAAGCGGGCTACCGGCCCCCGACGCCCACGCAATGTGTCAAGCTTGACGTATTACGTAATTTTAATCATACATTGTTGTTGGCGTACGAAATAGTCTCTTTAAAGTCAACTTTATGACCGATCCAGAATTAATGACGTCAGATATAATTAAAAGTTTCAATGATGCTTTTAATACAGTGATAATGTGTTTAATACAAGGGGATAGGAAGATTTAGCTTACTCAATTCTATACAGAAATTGTTTCATACTTTTCTAAGCCATCCAATATTATTTTATTAAAACTTTGCGTATTGCAATGGTCAATGCAACTGTATTTGCAATATCGGGACGTAATTAGTGACATATATAGTTAAAAATATCTCAAAAGTATCTTGTCGAAGCCAAAAATACCCTAAAAAGTAAAAACAGATTAGCTCGGCAAACAAAGCCTTTTCTTACCCGTTGTCCTAGGTGATCGTTGGAGAGTGATTATGATTATCGATCGATAGAGGTGTGGCCTGCCTGGTCCGACGAGCGCCGCACCCTGGTAGCGACGATCGGCGGTGACCTCTCGCTTCCCGGCGTCGTACATGCAATGCTGGGAGGTAAGAGGGCATGGGAAGCCGTTGCCTCCTTCTGCGAGGCAGTCATCTCGCAGAAGGAGGAAAGGGAGCGGGAGCGGGAGCGCGAGGGAGACCCCCTAGCGCCCCCGCTCCGCCGCAGGCGAGCGGGGAGGAGAAGGCGGTAGTGTATTGCCGCTCTCGCCCCCCCGTAGTGGTGCGTCTAGGGGGGACCATGTGGTCCCCCCCCCATTCGGTCCCCCCCTCTTTGGCACGGAGGCCCCGGTGGTCGAAGCAGGGGCCAGCTTGCGGATGTCGCGGTCGGCGCCCGCGGCATCCGCAGAGAGCAGAGAGGACCACCGACAGGGTTTTTAGTGGGTATGCGCATCCCCTAGGAGAGGAGAGTCCCACATAACCACTCGCACCGTCCCCATCGGTGCGGGTTATGCGTAATGCATTTTACCTGTCGTTAAAAAAATCGATGGAACGCGACGTGACGCGGCGCGATACTATGCGACAAAATGCGACCAATACTTAACACGCGACTGATAACTACAACAATATGCCACAAACACAGAATGACCACTTGATATTTTCGCCTCACGCCGCGTCGCGTCCTTATTACCACGTTTGTCGTTCACGAGAAACACGGGTTAAAGACAGCCATATCGTAATCAGAGGTATTATAATAATACTTTATATAAATATGAGAATCTTCATCCTACGTTTATACACATTCTCTCTTTTCTTGAAAATAAATAAGTACGAAAAACAAATAAAAGTTAAAATTTTCTATCGAAGAAAGTTTGTGTTTTACTGGCCTAAAATTTTAATTTATAAATATCTCGTAGAGCCCTTGGTGAGTTAAGTGAACAAAGACGTAGTTTGTGAAAAGGTTTCAACAAAACGAGAACCTCAAACGATTCCAAATAAGAAGTAATAAATAGGCCTTTGCGTACCATTTGCAAGAATATATACGTCGCCTCGGTAGCTTTCCGTACCCTTAAATCGAGCTTTGACCTAGCATTTTATATTTGGAAAAGCTCCAAAAATTCATAGCATGATCTATCCGTGGGAAGGACTGAATTTCGCCGATGATTTAAGATGCGGATTTAATGCGCAGACACGTTCACCTTGTGCAGTCATTGCAAATAAGCTTTAGTCTTGACAGATTTATCGTTAATATGCATTATATTTTCATTAACTTACACTGGCAACTTAAGATTTACCATGTGTTGTGATGGCGATTCTCAAACCTTTTAAATCGAATCTTAGAGTTAGCAAACTGTAGCACCTTCTTACCAACCTTACAGCTCCTTTTTTATCTTATGTACCTAGGAGTAAGCCTATCATTGACAACCAACTGAACCCGAATAACCATGTGAGACATTTTAAATACATATATTTAGCTTTGCCCGGCCCCACTTCCAATCTAAATAGAAATGCTCAATTAAATTAGCAATATTGCGATTAAATTGCTAATTTAATTGAGCATTTCAGTGTGTGAGCATGTCTGAGTGAACTATACGTGAGCGACTATAGTCGTATACCGTATTCGAACAAACGTCCTCGCGTTTTCTAATCCGCAGCGTGAACCATATATTCGGACTTCGGATTATAAAATAGATTAACATATTTATTCTCAATTAATTATTTAATCATAACGTGAGTACCTTCAAGAGAAGAATAAATAGGCTAATACTGAAGTAGTGCGTACCATTTCGATCAAATCGCAACTTATGAACACGTGGATTAAGAACACTTATTCCTTCAATAGAAAAAAGTTGCTCCCAGGTAAAGCGCTACGCAGAAACTCCTTTTTTTATGGAAGAAGGTGGCAAACGATCAAGCGGATCACTTGATGTTAAGTGAGCGCTACCCATAGATCCATAGATCCGCAACAAGGAAATGTGTTGCAGATGCGTTGCCTACCTTTAATGGACAGAGGAGGGCAGGAATAAAGATATATCCTTTTCCCCGTCCAATCCTCTTGACGGTTGTTACGACTCCTAGTTTTCTTTAACTAGAAGTCTTAACCAAATTTTCTTCGTAGTCGGGGGTAAGCACTAAAGGGTTACGTAACGTAAACGTAATAAACGTATAACGTACGCGTTTTGGGTCAAGGTCGGTAAACCCGCGTCAAGCGAACGACCGCGCGGGCGAGCATTAAATTGTTTTTTGTTGTACAATTTTAGTTAAACGCTGTACATGTTAGGAAGTTGTCAAAGTTAAAATGAGAAAAAACCCTGTAGTTTATTATGAAATATGTTTTAAATAGTTTATCAAGAAAATTAAATTTTTCCTTTGTCTCGTGTAGTGTATAAGGTCTAGTGAGTTTTTATTTAGACTTTTATCCTGCTTACAAATAATAGTTGTCATGACTTTTTTAATTTCCTACTTTCACTAGAGATTATTATAAATATGTATAAAAGTATGTCACTGTCTTGGTTTCTTGAATTATAATCACAAATATTTTAAAGAAAATTCTTTTGCTATTGAGAATTTGTATTATAATAGATATTACAATTTTTTCGATGATAATTAGGACTAACAAAAATATTTTCGCACATCACTAATATTTCTTACTCAGAAATGTGTGTTTAATTGGAAACATCAATAGTGCTATAAATTAAAAATTCTCAATATAACAGAAAACATTTACAAACAAAGCATATAACGAAGTCGCCGATAATATTTAACGTTTTCTACAATTTCCCCATTTGAAGAGATTAATTGGAACGCTTTGCAAGTTCCCCTTCAAAGTTTCGCGGGGCGTGAATGCAGGCTAATAGAGAATCCAGAGCGTGACGTCATTAGGCAACATATGTGCAGCCCCCGGCTTTCCCCTTGTACTCCCGTCGGCCGCCCCCACCCATTATCGGAGTAGCCCCTGTAATTCGATAGATACAATCAATAAGATAGAATTCGATCAAGTGTCAAATAAATGTGTTTTGATAAAACAGATGGTAAACTTTTTTATATATACTTTTTTTATATCTTGGCTATTTGAAAAGTGTGTGTAATTTATTTTAAGAATCATAAGGCAATCGTATATTATGGATAGTTAGATACAACGAACATAAATATTTTATTAAAGCTTATTGGGAAGGAAGGAAATCGTAAATTTGTGATTGGAGAGAGATATAAGGTACAATTGCATAAATTGCGCGCTTTTCCTTATTTAAAAGAAAAAAACATTTACAACACAAGTATTACAAGCAAGTTAAAACGCGATAGAAATTTAGAAAACTAAAAAATTTAAAGAGAAACTTAATATATACTTTAAAATAAATACGAAACTAAATTTTTACTCATGCAAATAAGAGTCATATATTTAAATATGCTAAAATAAGATTCGTGATACGAAATTACATTCGACTAATTCCATGTTTTTAAATAGACGAAGTTTATATGTAAAATTGTTGCAATATTTATAATTCACAAACGAGCTAGGGTTGTCTTATACATCATTTTAATTTTCTACTTATGAAAACACTAAAAATTAACAGTTCTTTAGTTAATTTTGCAGGCAATTTGTCGATACTATTTGGCTCTCGAGGTCCGTAAACGTTAAAGTTCCTTAATCTCCATTTAGTATTAATTGCATTGTAAACCTTTGAAATAAATTATTTCTAAAACCGGTTTAATAAAAAACAAACCAAAACAAAATAAAAAGCAACGCTAAAAATTAGCGTCCTCTGAGCAAGTATAGAACGTAATGCACGATTACACTAATCCAAATCAAGAGGAGCTCATCGGGGGTGCTAAAATGCCTCTAGGGCGGTGCGACAATGGGCCGATATTAAATTGGCAACATTCAGCGGCTAATTGCATTCAGGCTGCAAGTAACCCCGGCCCGCCCGCTGTGTCGCTCTCAGTGCCGTAGAAAAATATCGTTGCGAGATGAAATTGCCTGCCATTATCGGGGGCCACTGCATTTGATTAGCTATTATTACATCGGATCATGTGCAAGCAAATCGCGCCCTTAATGTCCGTTTGAATAGAATTGTTGTTATACTTATGTATTCAAAATTTGTAATGTAAATAAGATTACATACTATTATTTCCAATAAGAATCCTATGTATTTATATCCTAATGTAATCCTATGTATTATATTATATACATAGTAGCAACACATAGTATTTTTAGATCTCAAAGGATACTCTAAACTAGAATTATTTGTACGAACTGATTTGTTTGATATCATAAGAATTAATTCGGACATAATAACACTATCGGAAGTGCACACTGAATCTTGAAAAGGGCAGGCATTACATTATTTATTAAAAAAATTATAAGTGTAGCGATTGAAAAGAAATACTGGCGTCCAGAGTATTACTGAAGAACCTTAATGTAACGATGATAAACACAACGCAAGACAGCCTTCAGCTTGTCTAGGAAGGTGCCACGAGTTTACACTGATACATTTTTAATAGCAGTATTCTAAGTTATGTATTCAGAAGCAAATCAATAAAAAATTCAAAAATAAACTGTTTCTTTATGGGGCATAGTTAGTAAACTATAAAAGCCGTCTTTTCTCGATCATTGCTGTCAAAACCGCGCGCACTTTATAATTAAACTCCGGAGTGATGAAGTTCTGAGGCTTAAAGGGTTAGTTTTAGTTATTAATTACCTATACATGGTATTTTTTTAACTCGGAACATACTATGGAAGCCATCTAACTAGAAAAGCAGGCGGTGTACCTTCCATTGGCGCTATAAAAACTATTTCGTTAAATTTACAATATTTCTGGTATGACATAAAATATGCGTAACGTAGATATCATTAAATATTTATTAAAATGAGGAAGGCGAATAAAAATAACAAGATAGATAAGCAACCGATCCAGATCAGCCGGCCTCGAGGCATCCTTTTACCTGCAAAAAAGAAAGGAAAGTCAATATTTATAACCATTAAGCATTTGTAAGACGGCGATTGAAAGAGTTTTGCATTTCCCAAGATGGAATTATTTTCCGGGAAGCTCGATACAAACTCAATCGAAAGAGATCCGGACAAAAAAGTTAATTCTACAACAATACCTTTCCTTAAATACCCATGGTTTCCCTCCTATTACATATTTAAAAGATAAGTTATAAATAGTAGTTATAACGAAAAGTAAATTTAATTAGGCCATCAACAGGGTATATATACGACTTACAATAAAATACACGCATAAAGTATTTAAAGGGAAAATAGCAGAGGCTCAAAATAGTAGTATGACATTTTAAGGCTTCAAGTTTTTTAATTAAACTAAGATTAATAGTAAAAATAGTTATTACGGAAATGAATGATAAAAGTCCAACAACTCTGCAATGAAACTTTGTAACTTCATTAAAACGTATAAACTCTGAGGAAGGTACTGTATACTGTTTAGTTCGTTCTAATTTCTTAGAAGAATAGACGTATACATGCACAAGTAGAACTCGTTACCGACAGTTCTAAACTGGGCTTAATCATTTCACAACATTAACTAAACATCGGGAGTGCAACAACTGGAGCAAAAAAACGCCACTGCGGACCCCTGACTCAAAGGCCAACCTGAAGTGGGCTCCACTATAAGTTATTTAAGATTTGCTCTATATAAAACTACCGGCTTAATTAATTTTCTTACTACTTCACGGTCACCTCGTTTAGATGCCAATAGGTAAGTTCCAAACATTACTTGAATACTGGACGGCACTTAATAATATTTATTCATAGTTCTTGTATAAATGTTTAACCCGATTGGGTACACGAAAATAATAAAAAAATAATAAATCAACTTGTAAATACACGTAAATAACTACAGGTGTGTGTTCTTACATAAGACGTCGGGTGAAAAGTGAATTATTGGGAAGTGCAAAATAATTGTACACTCTGTGTAGCGTCTCGAAATTCGGTATCCGACTTAAATTGGGTACAATTTTGTATGTGATTCATGACTGTGAATGTAATATACACATATATATGCCAGTTAAAATAAGAGAACCAGAGCTATAAACCAATTTACAGATGACGGTTTTATTCCTAAGAGTTCGTTTACATTTAATTCTAGTCATGTGCCATATTAACTCAACCTCGCTTATGTTTAAACTAGGTCAATGATCGGATTCAAGGATACGCGCTTAGGAGCATGCCGACATAGATGATGTCAAATATGAATGAACAATTTTAATTCTCTTAAGTTGTCTGGACGTTGGCCAGGGCTTTTATATAGTGGGGATGTAAAAAATCTTCCAGTTAACCCGCTAACTTTGACTTAGGAATTCTGCCAAATGGCAAACTATCTAAGAGACTGTACTGGTGCGTTCTTTGAGATGTTATGAGACTTTTTAATGTAGATAATGCAATAATATACTGAAACAACATACAACGTATACGTTCAAGTATTAACGATTTTTTGTCAAATTATGTGACCAATTGCAAAAATGCAGGGATAAATTATAGAATAGTATTTTCAATGACGCTGTAACTTTATGTAAGGTTTTCTATGA
>JWHW01009911.1:161708-176117 GCA_000931545.1 Papilio glaucus
ACCAAGAACTTCATTGAACGAAATATTTATCTCACGCCTACTTTGTACTGATATGAATTGAAGAATAAAAGAACTTGTCTATGTATTCTAACCTATCCAATATCCATCAACTGACGAGAAGCACACAATATAGTGACGCGTGTCCGCCACGTGCTGTCCAACAATACTTCAAGCGCACCAAGTAAACTGATTCAGCAGCCGCTGATAAAAGCCGGCGACAATGTAAACAAATATTGTTTAACCACTGCCAACCCTATCGGTAAATTTACCCGACGGATCCCGAAATAATTGATTTCATAGCGCGACGCCGACCACGGGAAATGGTTTTCGGTTAAAATTTAAAACTCTTGTTTTCTATCTACAAGATCTTCAGTCTTTTATTTCAAACTATGGACAGAAATGGTTAACGCTATGCGTGACCCGAAGCGTAGCAGTGAATTTTCATTTATCTAATAATTTCCCACGGTTTCTTCAAAATCTCACTATCGTCAAACAACTTTTTTTTATTAAATTAAGAAAAACAGTATTCTAGAACTATAATAAAAACAATACAGTTCGTGGGAAGGTAAAAAATGTTTCTTGCCAAATGGACTACAAAATTTGTAACGGTGTGGAGAGAAAACTTAAGACGTTTTTCCTTATTAAGCTACTATGCAGAATGCTTTGTACTAACTGAAGTACAGTTAGTACAAAGCATTCAATTCAATATTACATATTGATAAAAATTCGTAATTTTATTAAATAGAATAAAAAAATCGTATTTCTTCCACAAAAGCCGGCAACGAATTTCTGCTCCTCTGATCTGTGGCGTGCGATGGATATAATTGTGCCAAAGTGATCACTTAACATAAGGCGAACCTTTGCTTTATTACCCTCTTATACTCTTTTAAAGAAATATAAATATATTGTACAAAACAAAAGCTTTCACGTGTTTTAACAAAATTATATACACATTGTTGAGTCGGTATTACCAATGAACGAAATATTATTTTGTCGACCATAACAACGACGTAAAATCAAGCTGATACAAATAAACTTCAGTGAAGTGTCTCTTTAAAGTTCCTATTGTTTGTTAGGTTAAACTATTAGGGTACGTGAGTAGTTTCTGTGTTATTAAAGTTGTTTTAAAATAGCAATAAAATCAATTTAGTTCTTAATTCAAGGCAATTAGTATAATTTTGTAAAACACTGCACATTTTAAAAGCTTGTTAACACCCCCAGTACCGTCCTACATTGTCTAGGCAAGAAAGGTAGCATGCTCATCAGACGTGTTAATTATTCAATACTCAATCATCTAGTATTGCTGTTTATCAAAAATGTTTTGGTTTTATTACAGAGACGGAAAAGAAAATGCATCTTTATGTTAAGTGGCCTCCAGTATAAACACTAGCAACAATCAGAAACTATAACAAACCCTTGAAATCAGTCTCTTTCTGTCATTTCTCAAGCTTTAAGACAAACAAAAACTTAGTCCTTCGTTTATTGGTATTCAAAGTAGTTACGTCTCAGAAAATACTGAAGGTAGTTGTTACTATGACTTTTACAAATAGTTTTAATGAAATAGTTGCCAGTGCACTCAAAGAAAAAAGCTGAAGTACTATTTTACAATCATTATTTTATGTTATAGGCATTCATTAGAATTGTAAATTGAAAATTACAGATTCAAATTTTAACAATCCTCGCATTTCCTACTGTTGGGTTGAGCGTCTATTTTTTCCAAACTACTCGAGCGTCTTCGTTAAATCGAGGGACGCAATTCAAAAGACAAATAGAACTGAGGGAGCCGTAACAACAATCATGGAAACTGAAATCCGGAACACTGTCGCACATTACAACGAGCGATGTTAAACTCGACAGCGGAATTCTCGACGAAACTAACATTTGGCAATGGAATTCTATTTTCAAAACCGTTCTTAACCGATTGCAGAATAAATATTTGTTGTTTTTTATAGTCTGTTGTGCACTGATTTTAGGTTTCCAGTAAGTTAACCGGCTGTCGGTGTTGTCGAGACAATGAATAGCTTGTTTCGAGCAATCCATTTAATTGTAAAATGATATAAATAGTTTAATAGATGATTTACGATGGAAAGTCCTTAATTTCAAGGAGAAATAGTTTATTGTATTATATTGTTGAATATTTTACTGTGAATAAATCGTAACTTTTAATATAAATTTTATGAGATCAGTAGAATAATAAAAATCTGCCTTATTTTAGTGGTTTGGTTTGGTCACTATTAAGCTAAGTTATTAAAATTATAAATAAATATACGCTCACCCACGTAACACAGAGGGGTAGGCAGTGATCATGGATTTCCATTTGGCGCGATACTGGCACACTTCTCTCGCTTCTTTACATTCATACATCTACGCATACATGCTCGTCGGTTATGGTTGCTCCTTATATAGCCCTTTTTTATAGAAAATTTTCTGTTATAGAGAATTCCTTAAACATTAATTTCGCATCTATACCATGTGTTTATATAAGATTTACAAAAACTAAATGACTAAAGAAGCTGGATTCTACCTTTATTGCTTTGCAATTTCGGCAATGGCACTGTTGGGAGTCCCTAGAGAAGGGCAGAGGTCCGCCCAGTGAGTACAGCGTGACTATAAGAGTCCAAATGTTACGTTACGAGTATGGTTAACCGGAATGCGAACGGCTCGTTTATAAACTATTCTATAATGGTGAAGGGGCCGGGCTCACGTTGCGTGAAACGCATGCAGAATTGAAATATTTCTTCAAAAATAATTGTTGTAAACCGAATGTTTTCATGCGGGAATTAGGGCGAATAGTTTGTGTTCGTTCGTTTCCTTTCCTTATAAATACTATGAAGAATTTATTTTTAAATTGTGTGCAATTTAATCTTTCCCTAAAGGGAAAATACTATTGTAAAGAAAATCAAAAGCGTTATTAATCGGTAAACAGCGGACGAAGTTGCCGTCAACAACTAGTCTATACTAATATTTTAAAGAGGAAATATTTGATTGTTTGTTTGTTTGCATTGAATAGGCTCCGAAACTACTTCTTTCACTGTTGGGAAGCTACACTATCCCAGGGTGACATAGGCTATATTATATTTTCAAAAAATTAAGGATCCTTACTAAAACTCCAATAATGTAACCCAAGGTGTAAAAAATACCTAGAATATTAATTTCTTTGAAATTTGGTCACTATGTGTAATTTCGTTAAACTTAAAAGAGAGGATAGTTTTTTTTTTCTTTCTTCTTAGTGCTACACGTGCGAAGCCGGGGTCGATCGGTAGTGTAAAATAAAAAGGCAATTATAGAAATATTACAATACGGACCCAAAGCGTGCTGGGGGGATATGAGGAATATTTGGTTGATCTTTGCTATATTGTCTAAATTTGTAAATAGATAAGTAAGGAAACTTTACAAACTTGGTCACTGATAAAAATTCACTCCAGCAGTATTAATTCATTTCTATGTAGAATAGTAGTTCATGAATAGACGTAAAACGTGACTAGTAGATAACTGTAGAAGTTGATTCGTAATGCCTATCATAATTACAGTAAAACGCATGTTTTCCTATTGGCTAAACATTTATTCCGAATACTCTATTCGAAGAAATACGTTTTTTTTTAAATTTATGATTATTAACTATCTAACTCAAGGTTCGAAACAAAACAAAAGAATTCCTTTCGAAACTATAAATTTTTCTATGTACAACTAATTTATATTCATAGATAGATCATGAATCGAATAAACATCAAAATTCAACATCAAATACGTTACACAGTATTCACAATATGATTTAACGGTGCAGAGTCACGGCCGCAACGGTACACCGACATATAAGCAGATGTAAGAGATCTCACTACACGTGGCCATTTTAAAACGAGCCACGCGATAGTTCGCAGTCGCATTGTAAAGTGAATAGAAGACCGGTACGGTGGGGTCAGTTAAGGTGGGCATGTATTAGAATCGTGTCACGTATCAATAACAGCGACTGTATCGAGCGCGCATCGAATCGCAAAAGAAGATAAAAAGTCTTCGAGAGATGTGAGCACGGCGATGTTCGAATTGTTAGCTACATGAGTATATTGTAATATAAATGATTTGCAATATTACAAAAGCCGATGTGAAATCTTTATTATAAGTTACCTCTTATTTTACTTATACTACTACATATTATAAAACAAAGTTACTAAGCCTCGTTTGTGTGTGTATAGGCGATAAACTACTAAACGTATTTTTATACAGTTTTTACGGACTTGAGGAAAGTTAAGGTGTACCTGCCTACATGTATTACATTAAGATTTTAGGTAAATGATAGGCTGGTACGATAATAGATAAGAAAATAAATTCTGGAGTATTATCTCTGTTCAGTTTGTACTCTGTTACCCGCGCGAACACAGGGCGTTGCTAGTACATATAGTGGAAAGTACTGACTTGACTAACATATCTCAGCAGATTCATTCTACCTCTTCAATTAATATTATCTATTTAATTGAAATTCAAACGTTGCTTAGAAAACAATAAGGACTAAGAAGTGCATAAAATATTATCAGATTAACTTTTTAATTTTTTTTAACACAAGAAGCGGCTCATTCCTTTTATTTACCTGTACTAACAACGAGAACTGTGCTGAAACTAACTTAATTATAAAGGCGGTATAATAAAAACCATAGTAGAAGGAAGAGCGCAAAACGAAATAAATGTAGGTAGACAAAGAATAAACGGAGCGAATGCATAATGCATTAGATTAAAACTACCGGCTATTATAATGAACCAGGTTCCCTTTAATCTGGATTCGACTAAGCGGCTCTATTATATAGACAAAGCAATTTTCCACTGATACAGATTCAACGCGCACGTTTCTTTATTCGTTTAAATACAATTTGCTTCTTTAAGAAAGAAAAAAACGAATAAGAAGTATATTTTCAAAATAACGTAACAGCCGTTCCTAGTTTTCTTTACCGGGATTGTTCGAGAAGTTTCCACCCCAGTCAAAGTTGTTCTTTGAACATCTGTTGGACAGTTAAGACTTTTATTTGACGCCTTACTTCCATTTCTATCGTAAACAGAGATAGACGGACGTAAAACAAAATGTTTCTGTGTCTTTATTGTGTTAGTTTATTCGTCGTCCTTTGGCAGTAAACTATAAAATTGTGCAAATATAGATATTAAGCTTGGTAATTAACACGATTATGACTTTAACGACACTCCATAAAAGTTTCAGCAAGTTGTAAATAATATAATAAAATATCCTAACAAACAATACTATTTTAATACATATTTAAATGGAAACTGATGTTTTCTTGCTTATTGGCTTTTCCCTAAGCATCTATAACATCGCTTACCTACGAAATGAGTGCTTAGCTTAACTCAACACAGTTTTTTTGACTTTTCGCGGAAGCTTCAAGAATTGATTTTTGTAACCCTGTGTATCTTTAATAATAAATAAAAAAAAATCTATCTCTAACTGTTCACGTTTATGTTGAAATGTCCCCGAAATACTTTAAAATCCATAGTAATTTGGCCTCTATCAGTTTTGCGACATAAAAAAGGAGTAAGGAATACTAATATTCAGAAGACATAATGTTAAGGAAACAACTCACCAATTCACCATTCAAAATTTATACGTTTATATTTGAAATGAAAAAGTTATAAGACGATGAAAAAACTATTAATGTTATTATAATAGATAAGCCTAAAACGACCGCAGGTAATTTATTATTAATGACCATGAGAAATTCGAACAAATTACACAATGGCATGGCCCTAATGATCCTCTGGACGTTAAGCGGAAAAAGCAAGTACACAAGGAATTTTGGATGAATGATTAGGATAACATGAATTTGAATAAGGCTTGTTTTCATAACAATTTGACTTCGACATGTTTTATAGTTTTATTCTATAACTTTGCTACCCCAGTCAAATCAGGCATCGAGATTGCAACAATATCTTTCATACTTTACGTTAATTTCGGGAGCTCGTTTCTTTATCACAAATGTGAAGACATTTGCGATAAAGAAACGAGCTTACTGAATGAGACGAACTCGAGGGCGCGATTGCATCTAAGGTCATAGAAAAAACAGATTCTAAATTGTAATATTGAAGGGAAACGTGAAATTTATCGTTCAAGATTTGATTTTAGATTAAATTTGTACCCATCAACGTCTTTGTTTAAGAAGTCTTTCGCTTTGGCTACAAGAGTTCTTATTAGATTGCAGAATCTACTGCCATCACAAATACGTGTGAAAAGGCCATTAACAAATCAGTTATCAAGCGCGAGAGATAATTTTGTGAGGTGACGCAGCGGCGGTGGTCAAGCGTTTACTAAAGTACAACAAGTACTAAAAATTGTTCAACATGGAATTTAGGTTACAAGAAACTCTACTGCTATGTGATCCACATAAACCGTTGATATATGAAAAAAATATTATTAAACGCATTCGCGTCAAGACGGACAAGTATCCTGTAAGTAACTTCACTCTTTCAGAGAAAAACATTTTGATATTTGTAAGCTTGTTAACAGTGGAGTGCGCCATTGGTCCGCACTTGGGTTCACTTGAGTCCACTTGAGTTCAAGAGATGTCATAACCAATGCTTACAGAAAAACCTTCGGTTATGGCAGTTCTATTCAAATCGTACCCGCTGTCCCTCAGACCGTAAATATATCGACGAGCCTTTGTGTCCACTGTGCAAGAGAAATGTTTTATCAAACGCTAACAAAGGCCCTTTGAATGCATCCTTTCTTGATGAACTTTTAAGATAGTCCAGTCTTATTGAAGAGTGAGATCGCTTTGTTGAATTATTTTCTTTTTGAAATTAATATAAATTTTAGCAATGTAAGACGGTGCTTTAGTAATAGGATTTCTTATCGTCTATTCCAGAGAGTACTTTGATATACTACTTACGAGACCGAAATATCGACACCACCGGTTTGGACGACCAAGATTTTAGTGACTTATTTTTTTAATTGTGACATGCCTTATCTGATTTTTTTTAATCTGAATGATCGAATTCAAAGGGAAGGAGGTTTTGTAAGTAAAACGATATTATAAACTTTAGCGATGATTATAAATTAAAATTACCTCTCCAAATTATGCATACCATCGTTGATTATCTTATTCTAGTTTCTTTAAGTACAATAGTGATGAAATAATAAAGTCGAAGTCGACAAGTGCTGTTGTAGTGATCGAATGAAACGTCTTTAGACTAGTTAGTCCGCTCGCTGATATTGTTAAATAACTGTATTATTTTACATTCAATTGTTTTTCAATACAATCTTGTATGGTATAGCGAAACGTGCTGATGAAAACTCCCTTTTATAACATGTGCAACGGCGCTTAACTAAAATTTACTTTCATCTGGAAGACGTCCACATTATAATCCCTGCAACTGGGCATACCATACTGATGTCATAAATTCCCAATCTAATTAAAGTAAAAATGCATTTTATATTTATTTAACACTGGTATTCTGGGAGAAAACGGTCTTAAGACCTTAACTGTAACTATATATTAAGTTATATCGACAACAGGTATATTTTATCGTCACCTACCAGACCTTGGTATTAATAAAATAAGAAACGACAAACGGCATTTTATCACAACGCTCTCCTGTCGCGTTCCGTTGTCAAGGCTGAAGTGACAGTGAATTGAGTTGTCGACTACGAAGACAACTTACAATTGAAATAAATGTAACCGAACTAAAAAAAACTTATATAAATGCTAAAGTCTATTTTTATAATATTAGAAGGTCCAGCACAACAAAATTCGCAACACATAGAAGAGTTTCAATTAAAATAGTATGGCACATGGCAGTAGCGTTTTATATGTTAAAGTGTAAAAGAAAAAGGACAGATGACATTTATATTATATTAAAGAATAGACGACCCTGCGGCACCTTACTCATCAGACTAAACGGAGAAGTATAAATACTTCAGCTTCAGTTAAGTCGTAGTACTCCGCCGGTCGTACCGATATAATCATGCAAAAGTTTCTGATGCTACTAGTTCCACAGTTAAGTCTCTTTAGGGACCTCGGTTGGGTCCTTTACGGATATATTGTGACCTCTAATTAATACGACTGGCGATTACCGTAGAGATTTAATGGCTAATAGAATATAATTCTCCTCTCTCTCGATTGGAACTATGCGTACTTTCCCAAGCATAAATAAAATATACTTTTATCGCTAGGTTACAGAGCTCATAAATATTATGTTAATAAGTCGATCGATCAATTTCTTACTACTGACATTTCTTTTTCTATCGCAGCTCATCAAGTAAATTGAGGGAAAGATCACAGCGGTCTGTAGCAAGGCATTAAGAAATTAGTATCGGTACCGCCTTGACACATTAGTTTGGGAAGACAAGGGTCACTTCAGTACGAAAACACAATGAGAGGAAAAATCAATCGCTACAAATTGACAAGTAACTAGTTGTTTTTTTTAAATACCTATACGAACGGTTTAAACTTGATATCATCAACTTCATTATTATCTTACCACACACAAGTTGGCAGAACTATAAAAATACTTTCATTGCCTTCTTATTCATATTTAAAAATAATAATGCATGACCGGAACGGAAAGAGGATGAGGATTTGGAAGTATCAAGTAAAAGAAAAATATACAACAGAATACATAAAAAGGCACATGACACTTAAATAAATGTATTTGCCTGGACTGAGAATGGAAAGCCACGAAAGCATAGCAATCAGGTAATCGCGCATTCAAATTATATACATTATACGTTTATGGGAATATGTAAAGCGCAGATTTATGTAGAAATTTACAAATATTAAATTTACAAGAAATTATATTCCTTAAAAACTATAAAGATAATTGAATTGCCCAAGGCTTGGTTCAGGGTTCGAAGTGCGGGATTTAAAATTTGATTGATTAGCACTCACGCCCTTAACCCAGAGGTGTAGGCGGATTACGGATTTTCATTCGGCACGGTCCTGGCACACCTCTTTCGCTTCTTCTATATTTATACATCTGCTCTTCGGTTCGGGCCACTCCAGTCGTCGTCGCCAATCGTAAATACTTACATATTGTAGATATCAAAGCAAATTTGGCAGTACTGGAAGACATATAGAGCTATGAGTAAGAAGGCATATGACGACGCGTGTATTTGTATTTCGATGTCAACTGAGATATCAAACAAGCGACGCTCATGAGTGAAGGCGGTAAACATTCGGGGAACACTTTAGATCTCTTTGTACGTAAACAAAACACTCTCAGCTGAATTTGCTTACGTATTCGATTCTATTGAGTAAAAAATCTTTTATGATATATATCATCGATTAGATATATGTATATAACTGCTGCTTTTACTGTCAAGACCAAAGCAAGCTTTAAATTATATTTGAGTATGATTTTTCATTATATTATGTCGTTGTTGATTACGAAAAATCAGAAATGATTCAGAAAAAGCGGCAGAACTGCTAAACTTAAATGGCAATGGGCAAACCACAGCGCTCCTACAAAGTTGGCCTATGGGCTCAAAAGGTTCTAGAATGGTGGGCTCGTATTATAATTTAAATATAGTTTTGTGACAAGGGATCTGACTTATTATCTTTGCGTTAAAGGCTGTTTAAACACCATTTACGTATTTAGGATTGAACTTATTTTTCCTTCATCTAGCAAAAGTATCGAAATTTAAATTATGAATTGAAAATCTAATCTCGTATGAATCTCATAGCAAAAGCCGGTATAACAAATGATTGTTGCACGTCACTAGTATTGCGGGAACAATAAAATGGTAGGTAGCAACAAAACGCTCTCGCAGGCTCTGGCACCGGGCCCCGAATAACGGGGCTAAAAGATGATTTATGAATCAAGCTAGCGATAATTGATTGCCAATTGTCCCGGCTTGCGCTTCGAGCCAACTCAACGTAGTGCGTATATATGTATCTATTTATCTACGTATTTATAGCTAACGATATATGTATTTTATAATAAAAGACAAACGAGCAAGATGTTCGTATGATGTCGATTGACCATTGCTACCCCCATCAAGATTCGCAACAATCAGTAGATTTGTAAATTCATTGCCTTTGTATAGGAAACAGAAGAGGAGTTAATAAGGACAATATGATGTGGCCACCGAAGAAAAATAGATAGATTTGACATCAGATAAAGCAGAGAAATAAAGAATGATAAGCCAGTGGAATAGTAATTTCCAACGGTATTCAGTCTTGGTATTTTAAGGTTCAAGACAATACATTCAAGCAATAACCACCACCGTTGTGTGAATCTGCTAGTTTAAAGTACTCATAAATATACTAATTTGGTCCCAATAGGCATGAGTTAGATGACGTCACAGCAGCGTTCTTGTACAGCGTACAAAAAAGTTAACGTCGTCGTCCTGATATAATCTTACCAGGCTAAAAAACATGCTATAGCTTCGTTGCTTGTAAAAAGGCCATAGTACATGTTACGTTAAATAAATTATTTAAATACTACCAACCTGCTTTCAGATATCAGTTGTGTACATGTACATGAAATATAGAAATGATTGTCTGTAAGTAATCCAAGCATCCTTCTTATCCAGACGTGTCGTGAGTTAGAAGTGACAGTTACGATGATTTATAAGGGAGCCAGAAAATTGATTGGTTCGGCCTTCTCTCCGAAACATGTCCGGGGAAACAAAGGAGCACAATTGGACCGTAGTGGAAGCAAAACTGTTTTATTGAGCGCGGGCGAGATTTAATAACATATTCATTAATCCAGTTACCGTCTTAGATATATACATAGAAATATATTCTGTAGTCTCAATACACGAATGGTACATACAGAATTATTAATTCCTCCGAAAATTAGTTTT
Source organism: Papilio glaucus (assembly GCA_000931545.1). Lineage (NCBI taxonomy): Eukaryota > Metazoa > Arthropoda > Insecta > Lepidoptera > Papilionidae > Papilio > Papilio glaucus. Next base: position 172,507 of record JWHW01009911.1, read on the forward strand.
AATTGTCTAGCAATGTTTCGTATGTAATAATATAAGATTCATGGCTATGACTACATAGCTGATAATTTTTAGGGTTCAAGACTCGACTCTCATGTATGTTTTTACAAAACAATCACATATACTTAATTTTAAGTCTGGTATTGTTAATGTACGGCGACTATCTCACTCCCTGTCACAGATGAGCTTCCTGAAATCTATATACACTAAAATATTTCTCTCTGTGCCCAGCCCAGTACGTATATAGAGTCGTCCACATTATATTTTTATGTACAGGTATAATAAAAAGGGATCAAATCCGCGAATGGCCAGTGAGAGATTACAAATTTTCAGACTTACGTACTCACGTATGATGGATACACAAAGCTCTTCCAATTTAGGGGACTTTTAGTAGTACCCAAAATTTTATTTCGACAGCGTAAACAATTTAAAAATTTAATATTATGCGGGTCTATTCAATAAGTTTTTCAATTACGTCGCCTTTGTGATATAATATTCTAATATTTTTCTAATACATACTACATATGTAACTAGGCATGGATAAATATTATAATAAATGAGAAAAATTATACTATGAATGTGAGCAGCAGTTGGCCTTAAGAAGTAATTTCAGCAAACATAATATTGACTATATTCATGACACAATTAAAAAGGTGCTATATCAAAAATACTGGTGACATGTTCCTGACACAACTCTGCCTTCTTCTATATGCATTCGTATGTACTTCTGTACATCTAGGTAAACTTGCTCGACGGTTACGGGTACTCTTAATATCACCTTTCTTATATATTCAATCTATTCGATATCAATTTGCCTAGGAGGACCCCTACCAATACTGCCACTCACTTTTGCCCCATAAATTTGTTTAGTCACTTTTTTCTCAATCATTCTTTGAACTTAAACCATGAAAAGAACTAGCATTTATGAGAAACCATACTAAATAAAAATCATAGTCTCTGCCGACCTTTCTGATTTGATTTGATACAAATTAGGTAAGTAAAATAAACCTTTTACGCAGATAACTCACATATATATATAGCAAATTCAGCTATCGTCGTATATTCATCCGTGTGTCAAAGACAATGGGAATAGATTCTCCGTCTTAATCTTGGCATTGGGGCGCAGGTCGTGGCGACATCGCATGACGTATGACTGTGACAGTGTGTAATTGATTGACGATATTTGTGTATTTCTACAGGTATCGCAAATCACAGATTTGTGTTTTATATAAATGTTGATGTATGATTCGATTTCTATTAAGAAAATGTTTTCTATGTCTAATCGATATAGAGGGATATTCTGTAACATTCCGGAAAAGGGAAAAATGAAGTAAGATCGAAATTAACATTCTGAATTATTTTAATTCCAGTGACAAAATATTAATATTTTACTAATACATATCTTGTTTTCGGTTTTTCTTTGTAAAACGCTAACAGCGATTACTATTATAATAGAGTACCAAATGTCTATTATAGAGAATAAATAACTCGAAGGATGCTTTGTAAGTTGATTTTATTTAGAATTCTCAAAATGCTGACAGTGCATCAATTGTTTTTTCCACTTTGTTCACCTGGTTTGTGAAAGTGGTGAAAAAAGTGAAATAAACCACAGAAATGGTGGAAATAAAGCTTAGTGTAACGTAGTCATTCCTTGATACGTGAAAAATAGTTAAATAAGGAAAAAATCTATAAGGGGCATATTCTTTAAAGCTCGATTTGCAAGAGACCGTGTGTTCTTTTTTTTTAATGTCGCCATGTTTTTGTGTGGCTCGTTAATACTAACACAGGCGCTGGTCGACTTGCATGACAAAAAGACAATCCACGCGCTAAGAGCTCGCTCGTTATGGGATGAGGAGCGCTTACAAAAACTTAACGATCAAGCGAAACGATTTCCGACTAGAACGCTGGTTAGTTAAAAATTTTAAATGTTCTTTTGATGTTGCTGAATAATGAGGCATTTAGTTTTTTAACATTGATTGCTGCATCCTTAATAATAGTCAGTTTATAGGAGAAACTTTGATTATATAAGTTTAACATGATAGAGAAGAAGAGAATAATTGAAATTAAACAAATTTTACTGATTTTATCGTGTTTATTTTATGTTATTGTTGCCGACCTCCCGAGTACTTTACAGCACTCAAAGTCGCAGGGGCATTGAGATGTCTCACATCCCAATGTCAAAATTGCTGCGAAGTATCCTATTATTTTCGATTAATATTTTGCTTCGATCTACGCACAATGAGCTCACAGTATCTTGAGAGCTTGGAGTTGTATGCTTGGTTCTAAATTTAATTTTATTAATCACAGGATCTCAGGCAGGTGGTAGCCGTCTTCTATACTGAAATAAGGATGTTTTTATCTAATTCCAAGTCTCGCGGATTATTTTTGGTGAGAGCGGTGTTCTTTCGCAAGGATTTGTGGTTTATCAAAAGTTGTATAAATAAACGTGATAAAATCTTTAAAATCATTTTGTGGCAAATCGTTACAAATCGTCGTCGTACCGCTGCTTGTCGTACGAAATTCATGTATCGTCGAGGGTAGCTGAATAATTTTATTCAATGAAATTTCTTTACAATATTAATAAATAAATTTCGCTCGTCGTTTTTGTAGTGCGGCCACGGACATATGCTTATATGAGTTTGTTTTCACGTAATCGTGGCCCCGGACTAAGAATAAAATTGTTCTATTTTTCTATCAGGTTGAGAATTGATGGGTGCAATCTTTTGCTCTATTTAAGTTTTATTTTCGAGACACTTATTGTAACCAACAATTCTTTCAGTGATTTAGGTCTTACTAGCTGTGGGTCGAGCTTTGCTTTGCGTTGTCTTTTATATGTAAGATATTTTTTTGTAAATATAGAGCCATCTAACAAAAAATTGAGGTATCACTAAGTTAGCCCTTGAAAACGCTCCATCACTCAGTCCTTGACATCGCTCCAATAATACACTAAGTTAGCCCTTGACAACGCTCCAGCAATAGATAATGCAAAAATCTATCAAAAGATGGCGACATGTTTTTACATTAATCATTAACATATTTTTTTTGGACAAAACCCCTATACAGATAAATTTAAATATAAAAACCAAATCTTAACACAACATTTCATGAAAAACCATACAAAAACAACAAATACAAAAAACATAAATGAAACATACTGATTTTTCTCGGGTTTAAAGATGTTCATTTTCTACTCGCAACTTAAAGCTATTGCAACTTGTTAATAGATACGCCGTTGTACCAGTTATCGAGTACAATTAAACTATAAACGATGAATTGATTCTGTGAAATAGGATGCGCTATCAGATGCTAGCAATTTCATTCAACTCGAAGTCAAGTTTTCACTTCAACAAAGTTATATAGGCGAGAATTAACTCTAAGTTTCGATTGTTCAGTGCTTTTGAAATACAGCCGATACCTAGTCTTGTTAGTTATACGACTCGAATATATTATATTTAATGCAGTTAATTCCGTTGAGATGCGATCCTTAAGAAGTACGTTAGGCGTGACATTGAATGATAAGATTAAAAATACCATTATAACGTGTGGCTTAAAAGTGGATGTTGTAACTAGAATTGATAAAGGTATGCTTCGGTGGTTCGGGCATGTTGAAAGGA
>JWHW01009911.1:180237-190576 GCA_000931545.1 Papilio glaucus
ATATAATGTGGACAAAATAAAGTAGCCGTTTTCAGTTTCGATAGTGTACTTAGGGACCGTCGAAATATGTATGACGTGACTGTTTTTAAATAAATAATAATACACATCCGTTGCTATTATTATTAAATTTAAAATTAATAGCTATCAAATAAGAAATAAATATATAGACTTTAAAAATATCAACATCAGCCATTTCCTTTGAAAGCTATTGAAGACATATCATAAAAATGTAAAGCATATTTGTGTTCAAAATAGCAATATGAGCAGGGCAAATAAGCATTGATGCATGGGACAGAGGAAGGATTGCAGTATCCCGAAGCAAATAAAGATGCTGGGGGCCAACAACGGACGGGAATGCGATCCCGGGAGAGAAATCCCGTTGCCGTTCACACGTATTACACGTACAATAAACTTTGGAATGCTAAAGTTCAGATTCAACAGTAAATTTTACTTTCCAGACGTCTAAGCGGGACGTTCAACATATTCAGGATTAAGTTAGAAGAAACAAAAGAAATTAAGTTAGAAGAACTGCGAAACGGAATCCTAATAAGATATTCGAGTGTGTTAGCGATTCTTCGCATGTTGCTCGCGCATTACGAGCTAAATCGTCATGTCTAGTAAAATTTACCGACGTAAATAAAAAGTTACATGATATGCCTACGGAGCAAAAAAAAATGAAATATACTTTTTGTGTTTATTATGATATCTTCTCGATACGATTATTCTTTTTTTGTAGGAAGATGTTATGTTCGCCATCCGCGGCTGTCACAAGACTGTCACGGGTGCGTTGCCAGACTTGTATACGTTATATGTAATAATTTGCGTGCGATAATTTATTAATATATCAGTGGGTGGCTATCCGTAGCTAACGTTTTGCGTTATTCGTCACAAAATGTATAAGAGATCAATAATCGGATGGCAGAGTCACCTACAACGTCCAATTGTGCCAAAGCTAAACCTTAGAAATAAATGCTTATGGATCCTACAAATAGTAATAGGTATATTTCTGGATCCAAACCACTACCTTGAGCGTTTTAGGATGAGGGTTGAGTGGAGAATAGTTAGGGAAGTAGTTAAGTGGAGCTGTTGAACACAGTTACTTTAATTGTAATAGATTTTAAATAATTCTTACAGCTGGATAGGCTATCCTGACTTGCTTTTTCCATCAAATTAAGAATAATCTAAAAAGTAACAAAACTATCATCGTTTTAGTGAACATTTCACGATGTGTTTAAGTGAAATCGTTATAAATTTTTGTACAAAAACATTTTCGTGTTTCCTTAACTTAATTTGTATGTGTTTTTATACACATACAAATTTAGTCTAAATTTAAATAAATTTCAGTAAAAATTGATTAAGCATCAATTACGAAATTTATAGGCGACCGGGCAAACTACCTGGCTATATGACACTTTAAGGAAGGTTTTTACCCCCATCCACTCAATAGATAGGTTTCTTTATATCGTTGGAAGCGGACGAGCAATAACAGACGTTTGTTTATTTGAGCGTGGAAGAGAAGCGCGGACAATAAATATTTTACTTTTGAATTTCGCTCCATAAAACTGGCGTTCGGTCGCCGTTGCGATGTTTGTGTTGACCCCGCACGATAGATTTCAATTTGTTGTATTTGATTTTCATTATATGTTTTGCGAGCGGAAACCTGGTCTGACCGTGCGCTGGTGCGGCGTGCGCGATGCGGATGTCAAAATTCAACCGGGAACAAAATACAACGAGCGTGTTGTTTAAATGGAAATAGAAAACTATATTAAGTTTTATTGGTACCCGACAAACCTTGTTTAGAATTTTGTCTTCAAAAAAGTAAGACAAATTTATTTTTACCTATCCCGGCTTCGCACGGGTAGTTTCTCAATACAAACATTCACCCTTTACTTACAAATATTGCAAAAGCTGTTTCCTGCATAAAAAGTTAAACTGGTCGTTAAGTTTTCTTGAATTTTCTTATTTTCCGCGCAACTTTCTTAATTTTTTCTTTCATAAGAACCTTCTTCAGCCAATAACAATACACAAAAAAAGAATTAGCGAAATCAGTCAAGCCGTTCATGCGTGATGCCGTGACCAAGGGAATTAGGGATTCATTTCTATGTAAACTTATATAAATGATTTTCCATTCTATTATCATAAAATGTTATTTCTGAAAATCATTCCCTCTTTAATCGATTGAAGAAAGACTTCTATACACATAAGAAAAAGTCATGGTGCGTGCGGTAGATAGGATCTAGAAAGGAGAAACATACCGGACCCAGGGTATTTAAACTCCCCAAAAAGATGCATCTGGTCTTGGTTACTCAGCGCGGAGTACACTATGACAGTGCAAGAATCGAGAGGAGGAGTTCTTTGTGGCGTTCATGGGGAGGGCTACATCCAGCATATCTGATTAAGATTTCCCGTACAGATATTTCTAATATAAGTATAAACTGAAAATGAATTGAATAAATATATATATATAAATTTATATCTATGAAAATGACACAAAAAAGAACTTAAGAAGAATAAATAGAATCTCTCCGGAAAATATGTTAAAATGAGTTAGGCAAGGCATTTTATGGCAACATTTTGAGATTAAGACAGTTGTATTTTACGCTCCACATTCATACATCACGTTTTGACAAATGGTTAACCGGTGAAAAAGAGGTCGTAAACAACTTAGCGTCCTAGGCATTACGTACAAGAAAAACCTATTTTCCCTCAAAAATTTCTTCTTTACCTCGACGCCTGAAATACATGAACTGAATTCTTAACTAGAGGTCTTTTCATTTGTTTTCTTTTTTATTTTCTCTTTTCGTTATTTCTGTTACAAAAAAAACATCGATCAAGGTCTATCATTAAATAATGATAGACCTTGATCGATGTTTTTTTTAGTCTTAAGCATAATAAATTAAGGATATTGGTCTTAGTCTGGTTGTCATTTTACTTGTTAGTAAATCTATTGTTGTACGAAAATTAAGGTCACCAGATTTCAAATTACTTAATTCATTTTAGTTTGAAAATGTTAGTAAATTTTACTAAAATATAGTTGAAAATAGTTGTCGAATTGCAGATTCCTTCTCAGACCTTATATTTATAGCCGGACTCATTTAATTAAGAAAGTCTTTATTATAATCTTTCTTAAAATACAGGTTAATCAAATACCAATTCTTGAAATACACAACATTAAGAGGTTTTAGAAAGTCTCTTTTAAGTATTAAAAATTGTAAACTATACACTTATAGCAATTCCACTTATCTAGAACGTTTGATAACATAACTTGTTGACCCGGGCCGTACCTGAAAAAATAAAAAAGAAACATTCAGTAAATGGACAGAAGTTCGTAACTTAGTTATCCCACAACTACTTCGGTTACGGTACTAACATCGTAAATCAACCAGCGTCCTAATGGAAAGTGGAGGTCGATGACACTTGTGATGAACACTTCTCTCACTCTCTGTGAAGTGGTGCGTCATAAAAACCGTGAGATTAGCGCTCGACAACCGAGCTATGGAGCCTATTGGAACAAAGCGATGAAAGTATCGTTAAGGAATTATTACTTTTAAATTTATTTGTAACTTGCAATAGAGGAGAGTTTAAGTGGCACATTTAAACCATTGCAGACGTTAAGTCTTATCTGGAATGACGAGTAACAATTCACATTGAATGGGGTTTAACATCGATCATTAATCCACATCGCTGTCTTTGTTTCTGCTTTGTGTTGGACACTTACCACACCAAGTTGCGTCCAACCGATAGCCACCGTGTTGGACTGGCGGCTGGCTAGCCTATAAGGCTGTGATGCAGTAGTGATGTTTTATAAATTACAAAACGCTTATACGTTATACAATATCACTGTTTCATTCAATTCAGGGGCTTTTGCCCCCAATCCCCCTTCGATCATAATCCTGGGACCGCTACTGGACTATGTATGTGTCCTGCTTGAGCGGAGAGCCGCATGACTTCGCAAAAAAAAACAGAGTGATGAGATGAATGAGAGCATAACATAGTATATTTATTTAGTTAACTCTTACTTTAAGGCTGGCAAGGAATCTATTTATAATGATCATCGATGGCATTAGGTTGCTCATTTACCCCACTTGTTAATAAAAATATGCAATGACATATTTATGTTTTAATGGAGTATGTTATAGTGAAGTTGGCAGTTCATCTAAGTGAAACATATCGTAATAAATTGGATTTAGTAAATATATTAAACTATAATAATTAAAACCTGGAAATTGTTTCATGTAAATATACGTTTACAAAACGGAAGCTTTATTTATTAAAAACTAAATTTGTAAAAAAAATAATTACTTAATCGAGGAAGCTCTCGGTTTTGCGAAATAATGTGCAAAGAGAACTTGCGATTGCACGCAGTCGGTAATAAAAATTTAATTAGAATTAATGCATTGAATTAATGAATCGTCCGGTATATGAAAAGATAGGAGACGGATAATGAAAGTTATAATTATAATTTTCGCTGACTTCTATAATTATCGTCGGTTTAATTTTTGCATTTTTAATTCTGAATCACATTTTTGGTTCCGGATTGAAAGTTATAAGTTTTAATATTACAAGTTTAATTTCAAGTTCTATCGTAAAGATTTCAATACAACGTCTCCTAGTACTTTTAAGATATATAGAATGTAACATTAAGAATACATAATATTTACAACCAGCTAGAATCCATATTCGAGATTATTTTGTGTTGATGTTTACTATTTACGTATATATGCATGATAAAAACTTGCCGCAATCGCCACTAAAGTTATCTTTTTTGTAATAGAGAACATTGTGTTATATAAAAATTATAGCAATTTATATCGTCATTTTTATAGGTTGTAGGTACTACAAGTTTCTTTTCATAGTCATATACTTAAATGAATTTTAATAAGCTAGCTGAGAAGTTATATTTTTAAATCATTAGCGAGCAAACACATTCCAGCTATATTTAACGAGGAAGTAAAGAAAATTTCAACGTAAACGTTGTTGTTCCATAATCCAGCACGAAGCGTTGACAAGCCACATCATATTTAAAAGCTGTCAATAATCAAAAATAGAAGGGGGGACGTAAATTTGATTTTAATTGAACGTACGATGCCATAAAACGATTCAATGAAGACAGGCGGGGCGGCAATAAAATTAACCGTCAACCTTCCCCCTTCCCGCCTAAATTGACTGAAGAGGAACAGATTTTTTTTCTTATAAAGTGACTTCGGCTCGCTTGTGTTCAGTTTGTGAACATCGATTAATTATGGAAATTTTTATAATCAACTTGATGGTTAAATGTATCTTAATTTTCGTCATAAAATGGACAAAAACGTCTTTTTTACATGATTTACAATACTAATTAAATGTAAAAATTTATACATATTCAAAAACATCATAGCTAAATTTTAATTTTATTTTGTAAGATTTGGAAAAACTCCAGAAAAACTACAACTTAAGAATCTTAATAGTAAAACAACAGAATTAAGCCATTTATAGGTTCCCACCAATAGTAACACTCCAGCTCATGTCGTAAAATAAAAAAATATTAAATGTTTAAAAGATGAATGCTCCAAAATAAAGCAAATTGAACGTATATCCTATTAGACCAGTGAGGTGAATACGCATACGCTTTCAAAGTCATATGATTTCAGAATTTATTGAAAATAATACCTATTCTCCTTGGTGGTGGAATTGATAAATACAGTTTAATATTAGGCCTTTAGATGTCTAGATGATTGTGGAGATTTTTTTAACTGACCTACCATCGTTTGTCTGGAGGAGGCATTCTACACTTTCATAGGCCTTGGGCTGAAGAGGTTCAGGCTAAGAGAAAGCGCTTAGCCTGAACCTCTTTAATCTATACAGATAAATAAAATTGAAGTGTCTGTATATAATATCAAAATTTCTATACTCAATATACATGATATTAGATATGATGATATGATATAGATACTTATAACTAAATTACAATTTTTAAATTTTTTGTTGTCCGTCTTATCTGTCTGGTCATTCCGGGTAATCTCCGAAACGACTAAATCGATTTGAATCGGACTTTTACTGGAAGATAGATAAATATTGCAAGGATTCAAATTTCAAAAGGCTAAACTAATTGAAGAAAAATACTTAAGGTTCCGCGTAAAAAGTAAAACATCCTCGAATGATATATGGTGGTGTTGGTGATAATAGTGTTAGTGATGGTGGTGGTGAGAATAGTGGTGGTAGTGGTGATGGTGGTATTGGTGATGGTGGTATTGGTGATGGTGGTAGTGGTGATGGTGGTAATGGTGAAGGTGGTAGTGGTGATGTTGGTAGCATTGATGGTGCTGTGGTAGTGGTGGTGGTGATGGTGACGGTGGAGGCGTTGGTGGTTTTGGTGATGCCGGTAGCGTTGGTGGTGATGTGGTGGTGGTGATATTGATGGTGGTGATTTGTGGTCGAAGTGACGGCGTCGGTTTCGGTGTTGGTGTCGTTGATTTTGACTAAAAATGCGCATACTTAATATGAACAGCGTGTACAATATTGTATATTAAATATTATAACAGTCAAAATGTCAGTTGGAAATTCTTAATACGTATTTTTTCGTAAACAGCCGTCTTTTTTGTTATTGTTAATTGCCTTGAACACGTGCGTTATAAATTTATTATTTTTTAACTTTAAAATTGAATAGCAACAATACGGGGTGAAATGTTGCTATATACAGACAAAAAAAAACTGTTTGCAATATCAAAATATAATTTTGATACAAATTATATGATTGATGATGATGATGATATCAAAATATATGTTTTATGTTTTATTTTATATGGCAAAAACAATTAATGTAAAAATACGATTATAAACTTTTATTCTGCGAAGTGATTAATATGTTTTATTTGATTCCACGCGGACGAAGTCGCGGGCAACTGACATATTACTAACTAAATTCGAGGGCTCCCTTTGTAACCTAGGCCCGGGTATTAATCTGTTAGTGTTACGGGATTGGAAGACGAGCTTTCAAATCGTTTCGCCGGACCCTCCATGATGTACATGAATAGGCTCGAGGGCCCCCGAGATGGGACCTGACACTGCGTTATGTGTTAGCGCTAAAAAAGCGGAAGAAACTCCAGCGCCGCTTTTATCATACATTGCATTGGCCAGGCTGGCTTGTTCGACTGTGTTGTTGTGTTTGACCTAGGTGGTCTATAGAGGATCAGAGTAAAAGTATGGAGATCGTCACTAACTAGTAACTACTAATATGTTAACCTCATATATAAAATAATTCGTAATCTTTTAAATAACACTGTTAATTGGACTTTAGTGAGCCGACTTAACTATAATCGCACGGGAAAAGCAATACCGTAGTCATTAAACTTAAACGAACCAACCCATGTCCACACACACACAACTTATGGATACGTACAATATTTGATAAGAGAAGTGTTCTATTATACAAGTAATATTGTCTCGCGCCGTAGTGAGATTACGCTTCTGTACCAAGGAACGACCTTGTGAAAATTTAATTGAATTAGACTGTTAACAATGTTCCTTGCGGGAGGAGTTCTGTTCCTACGTAATTGTGTAACATATCTTCTTGAAGTTATCAAAATTAAAACCACTCGTTTATTTAATTACAAGAAAATAGTCTTTATTATATGTTGGCTTCAAAATTATGACTTCTGGCGTAAGTTATAATAAAACTCTTTATTAATTGATACGTTACACTAATTAGGGATCTCTGTCTATACTGCTTGCGGTAAAATTTTCACGATACAACGTGATTAAATAGTCTTACAATTAAAACATATGAAAATGTAATGGACCCAATATCGCAAAAGTCTTTTCCCAGAGGACAAGCATATTGGTGAGAGGGGCGGGGCGTCACCGATGCAAAAAGGTTTCTCACCTTCGTTTTGTCGACTTTACGAAAAAAGAAAGTTAAAGAACGTACTTATGTTAAAGAAAAAAAGAACTTATGTTAAAGAAAGTGCGTATATATCTCCAGCATCATGGTTATTTTTCAAATTAGCATTCTTTATGACGGAAAAATGGTTTTAATAAATGCCAGTCTGTGAAAAATCGCACTATAAACAAAAACACGGTACCTGGTAATTTGCCAACTTTATGAATATGTAGTATGTAATGAAAAAATTAAAGAAAAATTATGCTACTGTTCTTCAGCCACCACGAAAAACCTTAATAAAACGCCACCCTTAACGTTTCCCCGAGTGCCTTGAAAATAAGCTGTGAAGTGAATAAAGAGAATAATTTCTTTGTATATTCAACATAACTCACAGATTCCTGTCATCCAAAAAAGTTTAATTGAGAATTTTGTTTTCATTACTTTTGCATAACCCATTAAGATATTGGTTATTGTTATCTGGTGGCATTGTGGTGCTTTAAATATGCAAAAGAAAGGTTTATATTCTATTTCCTCGATAGAGCAAATTAGCTTACTTTAAATCTTAATTAACTATAAAATTTGGACTGCTACATTTTGGGAATTAATCGCGCTAGTAATTATTTAAAACTGATATCTTTCACCCATCTCTATTTTCCCTATGCATCTCTCGTCAGTGGTAAATATAGATTGGAAACACATTGGTAACTTATCTAGTTACAAAAGCATGCATGAGATTTTTCGTTTATCTGTTTCCTAATAAAAATATTTCCTATATTTTCATAAATCAAAAAAGCACATGGAAGCATAATTTTCGATGGTTTGTTTTATTTAGGCAAATCTTTTATCACGAAATGATTAAGGTAAATCTTGTTAAAGATAGAACCAATCCAAGGGACGAGCGAAAATAAATCTTAAATCCATTTAACCATAAAAATGCTACACTTGAGGTAAAAACGATATATTACCAAAGAGAATATTCCATTAGTAGGTAACGTGTAGGCACTTTATTTGCGACGTAATATATTTCCTTCACATCGCGAATGCCGCATGAAAAGTCATCTTATATTGTGTACTGCGCATTTGGCTAGTTTCGTGGCTTTGAAAAGGAAATTCGAATGTGGGACCAAAATATACAAATGTCGCGGCAATAAAAACGGCATGCTTAAAATGATTGCATAATTCTAAGGTGTATATATAGATGCCGAAGATGTATTTTAACTCTCTCTACCCTGGTGGAAATTATTTCATGTCTAGTGTTAGAAATTTGGGCAGGACTTAGACCAGTGCTTCACGAAGTTGACTGGACCCATCTGACAAAAAAATCCAATTTTGCCAGAGGACCCACCTCTTGCCTGTCTTCTTAAAATAGGTATATCTTGTTTCATTGCAAAACATGATTGTAGTAAACGAACAAACGTCATTTACCATACATGAATTAAAATTGTCATGGTCGCCACCATGACACTTTTAATTCTTTTACCGGAAATGTTGGGTTGGTGTGGAAATCATGAGATAAAGTGAAGAGAAATTATGTAATATGGATAGCTAATTTTATAACGTATTATGAGAAAGTTGATTTTCGAAAATATTTAAGAATCTACGAATTTCAACATAAAAAACCTTTGTTTACAAAATTCACATCTTGCTGTAAAACAAGGGATAGATGTAACCACAACCGGACAACCGCGTGAGGAACCGTTGGCTCGGTCGGTCTAGTCCTATATTTTGGGACCCACTACGAACATATTAACTCACGAGCCGCCAATGAGTTTACCCGACCCATAGTTTGGGTCATATTCATATATGTTATATATAACATTACACAACATATATAACCCTGAACGTTTTAATATGAATGATCGTAACATTCTACAGGATACAATGGTAAACATGGACGCATGTAACATTGGAAACATTTTGCATTAATATGCTGTTTATCTTCGCAGTTTAGCGTAATCTGCATACGTTGCCGAAATAGATATTAATGTTTATTGTGCTCCGGCTTCATGGTAAATAACGGAATTTATGTTATTTGCACACATTAAGTAGATGAGGACGAAATGACATAAGATATATGACGATACGCTTTTCTACTCTCATGTTTGATTAATAAAATTATAATCCCATACCCAATTTGTGCAGGATAAGGATCTATAATTTATGTATCTATTATATAAATATCTGTTATAAAGAATATATTTTATTTATTCTCATATCGTGAAATCATATAAACAAAATAACACCACAATCCTATACAATTCAATAATCACTTATACCTCCTAAATTACCGATACTAATAAAGATATTAAGAGTTTTTGTTACCGGAAAGAATGTACGCCGCGAAGTATTGATATGGAAGTAATGAGTTTCATTTAGTATCCTATCCATATCCATACATAAAATTAGTAATTCATGTACTTTGACTTTATCACAAAAAAGACGCCTCACACAATGTGAAAGAAAATTTATAAAATACAATCA
>JWHW01009911.1:191119-214200 GCA_000931545.1 Papilio glaucus
TATCTTTACTAGTATCGGTATACTAATATCATTTATATATTTATATAATATCAATTATATAATATCATTTTTGTTACCGGAAAGAATGTACGCCGCGAAGTATTGATATGAAAGTAATGAGTTTCATTTAGTATCCTATCCATATCCATTCATAAAATTAGTAATTCATGTACTTTGACTTTATCACAAAAAAAGACGCCTCACACAATGTGAAAGAAAATTTATAAAATACAATCAAGTAGTAGTAGTACAAGAGATGTTATTGAAAAACTTATTTTTATGAGTCTAGTGAATAGTCACTTGTCTGATAGATAGATAAAAATCCAAATCCACAACATTCGCGAATTCTATGCAATATCATCATAACTTTACTTACGTAGTATTATGTGAAAAACATTCATATAAGATACATTAATATTGCGAGCAAGGCGGAAAGCGACGTCATTCAAATAGCGTCGCAGCCAGCTGCTAAAAAATTAAAATATATAATTTGCGACGCCCGTCAGCGCCGAGGGGTCTCCGTGGGGCCGCATTTTTGACTCGAAAACATTTTCGTTTCTGTACGCAATTCGATCGCTTTGTTATAACTGGTCATATATGATGTGAGTACAAATAGAGCGAAATAGATTATGTTTTTCATTCAAATCAAGCTTCTTAAAATAGTGATAGCACAACTGACCCAGAAGAAAGGTATCATTTTTAGCAGGTTTGTATGTGTCTTTACGTCTCATTATCATACAGTCAGTCGGGTATTTGGGTTTTTTAAACTATTACTTGTTAAATATAATTCTTAATATTTAACAAGTAATAGTAATTAGGCTAGGGTTTATTTACGTATAACGAACACGCAGAGGTGAGATGTGAAAGCGCAGGTGAGAGTCATGTATACGTCCCCTCTCATACTACCATGCCGCCTTATAACCAGCCGATATCAATATCTAAAAGTCGATAATTGCAAATTATTATATAATATGTACATAGGATATAATATGTAATCTACGGGCGAATATCCTAAATAAACAAACTTTAGCATACGCTTAACGGAAGCTATGGTTATGAAAGCTATTTGTTGTCACCCATCCGAATCTGATCGAAGTGTGCAGTAGCTTAAAGAAGATAGGTAGTCAAACACCGCTATGAATATATTTGTATCTAATAGTTCCTTAAACTCTTGTTCTAAATACGGAATATTAACACCTTAACGCTCCCCTGTGTCACATTTCAGATCTCAATTCTCGGTCGAAAAGCGGATAGCAATTACTACCTCCGGCTGCACTAATTGGATTAAACGTTTGAAAAATGAATTAAATAACATGTCCAAGTTTCAAGTTAAAAGATTTTTTCCTTCAAAGAAAGTAGGCCCTACTTTCAAATTATATAATTTGCAAAAGGAATTTCTCAGGCAACTGCTATAGACGTTTCTTGGCACGGCGAAGTTTAACCGCTCATTAAACTTGACTAAATCTCCGAAGAGAAGCTTCCTGACGACTTAGTTATGCAAAACAGTTAAAACGTTTAAGGGGAATTGTAGGAAACTATCTGGTCAATTCTCCTTGGATCTCAGTCTCACTACATCGCCGCCTGCGATTCCACGGTATTCTGAAGAATGAAAATAACATTAATTTTTTCATCAAAAGTTGAGAGAAATAAATGTACTTGAAATGATTGAAAGAAATTTCTGAATGTTTTATTTGACAGGTACCAAGCTTTAATGCAAGGACGAAAAACTTTTTCATTTTCGGTTGACGTGCAATAAACTGGCGTAAAACTTTTTGTGCCTTACAGTTTGGACGTAAAAAAAGACTTACGACAGGCTAAAAAGAAAGCGGCCGTTCTTCGTAGAAAAAACTTGAGTAGTTAACGCTTCTAGTTCGCAAAATCTCGTCGTTCAAGAACGTAATTTTAATTTTCTTTAATCTTGCAGAATTTGTCGAAACGATAAATGTATTCAAATCGACGCTTGCGTGAACCTAAGCAAATGAAATTTTGGCAAAGTAAGCGTAAAGGAACGCATCTATGGGGCTGTATAATACGCGGCAAATGGTGTTGGAATACGAAATTCGAAGGAAGCTCCCGCGATCCCTTTATTGAAAACGTTCCGAGACGATGTTTGACGTTCATTTAGAATACGTTACATAAGGCTCTAAGAGTGGGCGCGCGACAAAAGTGGAAATTTTGATAGCAAGGACGTAATTTATTCTTGATACAATTCATACCGGCGCGAACAATCTATATGCAAAATAGCCTGTAAACAAATGATCATACATTCCGACGTGCAGTTTAGCTGTTATGGGCTATGTTTGCGTAGCCGGCGGTATTGTTAGAGCCCCTTTAATTCGAGGTAATATCGTTAAACCTAAATTTACATTACATTACGCAAGTAATTTATATTCTAGAGATTATGTAGTAATTGTATTGTGAAAGGATATTCATCAAAGTTTATGGGGCCCGTCATTAACAATGAACTTCTAGACAACATCATTTTCTTTTAAAACAAAATTAAAATCGTTATTTTATGGAGGAGCGTTTACCACGTACAGTTATCATATTACCGTTTTTTTAATATATAAGTCTATCTATGCTTTAAACATTTAATAATGTATTTAGCATTTGCATAGTATTAGGTTGAACTCATTGATAAATTGTGTAAGAATTTAATTACCAATAACAATTGGTTTTCTTGATCGATTTATTTTAAGTCAATGAGTAAGTGAACGAGTGAGTGAGTGAGTCAGTCCCACATATGTTTAGCGGTACTATATGTTTACCGGTGGATAATGGGACGTATTTATAGGTGCCTCCACTAATACTGCAAGTACAGTACTTGCAGTATTGGGAAATCGGGGTTAAATTTATGTTACCGATTTTTTCGTTCAAGTTAAAACCTTTTATATAACGCGGTGTTACAAAATTCCGAAAATTATGTCACAAGTTGAATAAGAATCGGAGAAGCGTATCGTATTACGGGCGATAAAATGTCAAACAATGAACGACTTAAACAGAATGTTTGATCATTTTTCGAGAAACCTATTTAATACAATGCAAGCCGCATTGCGGTAACTTCCGTAATTCTCATAATTTAACAATTTATTTGGAAATTCTGTTAATCATCGTTTTTCACTTTTTATACGAATTCAAAAATGAGAAGGTTCTCAGTTCGATTGTTTTTTTTAAATCTATGTACCCCGATTACGCCGAGATTTATGATCCGATTTCGTTTTTTTTATTCGACAGCTTGTGCTCGTCGTGTGGTCCCATTTTTTTAGTCAAGATCCAACCAGTAGCTTTTGAGTTATTCTTAATAATGCGTAATATGACAAAGTTGAGTTTTACTTTCTCGGCTTACGTAGGCTAAACTACATAAAAATGATGTATGAAAGAATTGGACGTACATAAAAATGATATATGAAAGACTTTTAGTAGATCTCTAAAAATTCTAAATAAAAGTCACGGATGGCATATCTCAATCATCTACGGTTATCTCACAATAACTATTTTTTTCTTTAGAACAATCAATTAAAAATAATGCACTATTTACGACGCTGTTTTGCGTATTCAGTAGTAATCCTTATCCAAATAAATATGTTTGTAAGCAAGAGTATTAAATTTAGATTATAATTGCCTTTTACACTATAACGTTATAACAGATAGTTTAGAAAATACCAAAAGTTGTAGTTTAACAAAATAAGTAAAAACAACGCGCAAGTGATTTCCATATCCGCGCAGTAGAGGGCTGGGGTTAGCGATGTGTTACTTTTTTATTTATGTATTCTATCTTTCCTTCTTTGAAATTTGGTTGTTATCATGTATTTCCATATAAATTTGATCAAAATGTGTTCAGTAATTTTTGAGTTATTCTTAATAAAGCGTATCTAATTGACTTTGACTATATTGACGGTGTTCTCGGTTTGTGTTAAAACGACTGTGTATCAAGGCACGTTTTTTTGAAATTTTCTATGTTCAGAACTTTTTTCATGTAAGCCCGTATTCTAGAAAGCCTATTTTTGCGTACTTCACTAGTCTGTTTTGAAATGGCCCTGCAGGTGGATTCCGTCCTACCTTCGCTTGTAACATTGAAACGATGCTGTCTCATATGAGCAGCGCGTTTAGTAAGTCTACCCATAACCTGACAAACAAAATCAATGAACAAACTTTAGATTCACTAAAAATCGAGAAATAAACACTCCAAAAATAAATATGATTGAGAATTGATTATGTTTAATTGTGTAAAATTATTTTTACATTTAGTGCATTTGTTGTTTTTGAATATATATTTTTTGATGTCGGTTTTGTTTTAGTTTAAAATTTTGTTTATAAAATATGTAGACGAACTAGGGCCAAAACGCGAACAGCGTTCTAAGAGACACGTAAACCTAGTACCCTACGTAAAGAAGTCATATTCTACTCTCAATATTACACAAAACACTGTTACAGATAAATTAAATTCGCTCGCAATTTCGCAGAGTTGGACTCGGTTAAAGTTTATAAAAAATTAAAATTTGTCGTTCATCGGAAATAGACGGACTTGCCTTTGTGGGGGAACCAATTATTTTTTTGCATGACCGCTCTTTCATTACAGTTGAATTAACTTGCAGGCTGTTTGTTTCGGTCATGGGGATATTCCTCAATTTATAACGGTTTGAAATTTTAAATTAATACGGACACACACAAAAGAAATAAAAAATATATCAGAATAGGTATTTTCATTTTTCGAATACGATTGGTTCGTTGGATTCAATAGTGGGAATGTCGGTGTCGTTTTGTTTACATTGTCTAAAAAATCGAGTGTGGCGCAACGGAATTCAGTTACGTTTATTTGCGAGGAGAGCGCGCCGTGCCGGGGTTGTTGTTTAAAAATGAGGCAGGTGGTGAAAGCAATTTGGTAAGTGTTGCTTGACAAGAAGACAGACTGTCTCGCGTCTACGAGGGTCGCTTGTCAAGGTGTCGCTCCACGGAAGCTGGCGACGACTTAATTAAGTTATTCGAGATCAGGTTCTGTTCCTCAAATGGAACGAAAAATCACGACGTCTGTCGTTTATTATAATAGGCTAGTACCTATTATAATAAACGACAGAATTCGGCTGCTAGCGGTGTTATTGTATTTTATTGTAGTGATTAGCTAAAATATAACTTTTGATTAATATGTTCAGCGGTTTTGATTTTCTATACAGTTATACTTCCAACCCATAGATTGAATTTGAATAAGATCGTAAAACTTTGTCGCTTATGTTTTCGATGTTACTATTTACGCGAATACATTAAATAAAACAATTTTTTACAGATTTAATCCCGTTTTTTTACGTTTGTACGGACCCTTCCGCCCTGACCATGAGGGATGTAAAGTACTCGAAACGTCGGGAAAAAAAGTAAAATAAACGCGAGAAAATCCATAACATTAGTTTTATTCCAATCTTATTTATTAAAAAAAAGTATACAATAAGCTAGATGCGTCAATAACTATTTGGTTGTAATAATAACTAATGTAAGCGTAATGTTAGATCTGTTTAAACAGTTTAGTTATCAAATATTACGCGTGATAGTTTATTTTATTTGGAAAACAAACAGTGATAAATATTTACAAAAAATAAATAATAATAAATTAGATAACTAAGCAACATTAACATGTTTTCGCATATAGTATTAAGTTAAATTAGCCGGTTAGCATTAGCAGTTAAGTATCACGAACAAAAAAGTTGTATTACGTTATATCATGCAGCTTTTGATTAGTTCGTTATTAACAGAATTTGGAGAAGAATAGAACAGATCTAAGTCATGACAGTCAAACAGTCTATTAACTAAGCCTGCACATCTCACAAAGAAAGCGTTCCGTCTGTAATTCGTTGAACAATAGCGAATATTGATAAGATTTAGTTTACGAGCTGGCTCTGTGGGTACCTTTATTTCTATAGTAGTTAGAAGTTGCGGAGAGTTTCGTATAAATTGAGCTAATTTGGCATAAATCATTATATCGGCAACTTCACGTCTTAAGATAAATGGTAAAAAGTAATGCCTTCTGTATAGGGCTTCATAATTATAATCTAAAGCATTGCATTTATATTGTAAGTATAAAAAAACCTCATTCATTAATTTAATGCTAGTGAACTGCGAACATGAACGCTTTAAAAACCGACAGACTTATTGGCTTTACTGACAATATTTCGAACGTGTATCATAATTATGTTACTTTCTTTGTCATGCGTTCCACGTAAGTCACGTATTTCATCCACAGTCAAAAGCTTGTAACCCATATATCATATCATTATTGGGGACATTTATAAACGCAATAAAACCCAAAACAATGATTATTAGAATTTTAGTCTGTATGTCTGTGCGTTTGTTACCGCTAATCTCAGAAACGGATTAACCGATCAACAATGTATTGTGGTAAACGTCACTTAACATATAGTGTTTATTTTATCTCCATCGGTTTATAAATAAAAAAGTTATATCAATTTAAAGAACCATTTCAAACATTCGTACGACAAAAATGCTATAAATAGAGTACTATCAAGTAGCTAATATCATTTCGTTTAAGTAAAATTGCTGGGCGGGTGATACCGTGGGGCGCAGCTAGTCTATACATATAATAAAAATGTAACTTATCGCTGTCTGTACATGGAAGATATTTGAGAAAAACTATAATTAGGGGCCTTCACAAACGCAATAGAACCCAAAACAATGATTATTAGAATTTTTGTCTGTGCGTTTGTTACCGCTAATCTTAGAAACGGCTTAACCGATTTGGGTGCGGTTTCCACTAATGTATTGTGGTAAGCTTCACTTAAAATTTAGTGTTTTGTCTCAATTGGTTTATAAATAAAAAAGTTATACCAATTTAACTGTGCTACAGCCATACTGTGTTGACCCCATATACGCGGGAAAAGGGCAGGAAGATGATGATCGGTTACGCTAATATCATTTGCAGGGCGGGTGAAACTGCGGGGCAAAGCTAGTATAGAATATGTGTATAAAATATAGTTGAGTTTTCGTGTGAAAGTCAAGCTATAACATTTGTCTACATACAGGTATAGTTTATTACGAGTACAATATAAGTAAAATCTAGAAAGATCTTGTAATAGTATACAATCTTTATAAGTATTATTGCTTTTAAATACTTTTATGTCATCTGCATACTAAATAAAATACATACGTACTTCTTACCTAAGTCACAAATTGCGTTCATATTGTACTATTTGTATTGCATAACAAAATTTGCTATTCAAAACATAAAAAACTGTGCAACGCTAACACATGTTCCAATTAGGCGAAATAAAAATCACGACCGCCACTCGTACGTACACACACAACACTAATAAATTAACTAGCTAACAATGACAGACGAAAATCCGATTTAGTGGGGCGCTACAACACAATCACGGTTCATTACACTGTAACAGAGTCCCCGATGCGAACGATTGACTGACATATTTTCGACGGAACCCCGACGAATTTACTGCGAGTTCACCCCTAATTTCTCCCCAGGCTGTAAGCGTCTGCTTATAAATGAATGAATAAAAATGCAAAACGTCAGGGACAAGCGGAAGACTGAGTTTGAATGGTGAATTGTAGATTCGGAACAGGTGCATACAAAAGGGGACCGAGACAACCCTCTCGGTGATGGATATCACATTTTCACGGACCGTCGCATCTTAATTTTGTTTGATGCCTAAACAGGATGCTCAAATTAATTTAGGAATATATACTTCAGGAATATATAAATAAAAATAAATATCCGCTCACGCCCGTAACCCAGAGGGGTAGGCAGAGATTACGGATTTCCATTTAGCGGGATCCTGGCACACCTCGCTTCTTTTTAATCCTATTAGTCATTCCTGACATACTTCTCAAGGATCGCATCTCAACGGCATTAACTCTACTAACATGCTTTTTGCTAAACCCAGCTCTCACTTACATTAAAGTACAGCATTGTGTATTGCCAGACGTAGATCCATGATATCTTCATAGATACATGCTGACTCCTCACTACTGTACCTATAGCGCCATTCATTTTATTTCCCGCATTCACTCCTCGTTCCAAGTCGATAAAGACGTCGTCGTTCAAAAATAAAAACATGACAACTTAGTCGACTAAACATATATCCTAAATACACAATCTCTTCCACCTATTCCACTTCTTTGCCGTTAACATTTATATCAATTACTGACTTACTTTGTTCTTTTTCAACCTATCAATGAATAATTCATTACATTCAGCATAAAGTCAAACAAGAGCTGGTCATCGGCGTACAAGAGACATTTTACAACTAGTTCACCCATTTCTTAAACCACAATCTTCGTCTTTCAAAGCTTTGAAACAATCATCCATAAAGAGATTGAACAGCCATGGGGATGCTACACAGTCCTGTCTTACACGTTTATTGATGCTAATCCAGTCTTAGTAGACCCTGTTAATTCTAACACAAGCAGAAGAATCTTTATAAAGATATTTTAATGCTTGTATTAGATCACTGTTCAATCCAAACGCAGCCAACGTTCACCATAGATCAACTCTTTAAATTTATCGTATGTCTTTTCCTAATCTACGACGGCGCAGTGAAATTTTTAGTTTACAGCCAAAAACTTTTCCATGATCAGACGTAACGAAAAGATCTGATCCATGCAGCCCTTTCCTTTCCTTAAACCTGCTTGCATATCCTACATTCTCTTTTCTGATTCTTTCATTACTCATATATATATATCTCTGTCTACATGTATATACCAAAAATAAGTAAACGATTCAAGTATATAATCACATATACTTGAATAGGCTACTTACCTGTATTCCCGTCGCAGGTACCCGTTGGGGTCCAGAATAAAAATAAAAGTAAACTTGACGCGAAATAAAATTCCGATGTTGTATTTATATTAATATTAAAGAGACAATTTATATTTGGACATGCCTATTCAGGTCTCCGCTACCGAAATATCTACAAATCATTTTATAATACAACCGAAAATCGAATCGTATAAATCAGTAGCGAGGTAATAACAAAATACAAACACATAAATTTAAATCCCGTAACATAAAACATATACAGGCGTTTGAATGTTTATGTTTGTACAAACTTTAATGGAAAACCTTTGTTCGCAGTCCGGTTGCACTTTATGAATTTTACACGTGCTCGATAGACTAATCTAACTATGCTATTGTGAGAATTTTTTTGAAGTGAAAACATCTTTAACCACGTTAGACGATATTTGGTAGGAGAAAATCTTATAGGTTCGCGTGAACAACTTGCTCAACATGCGTCAGCAACACGTGTCAGTAACATGCTTATTTGAATTTGGAACAGTTTCGACGAACTTTTTTTCACTTATTTTTCTTTCTATCAATTTTAAGTTATTCTGTTGAGATACAAGGTTTTATTTTTGTTGATTATTTTTGAACCATTGTCGCATCTTCTCAATTGTTTTGAGTACCCACATTTCGGGAAATTCTATAAAATAGCAAGCGTTATCACTCGTTAAAAAGCAGACGATACATAGAAAATACAGATAAATAGAGAAATAAAACCCTTTTTATATTGTAAAATTATATCAGAGAAAAGAAATTTTCATCTTGATTCGTGCAAATGTAGAAAGCGAAGGGAATCATGCCGTAAATAAAATATACGGTTCCAATTTGTAGATGCGTGAAGCCGGGCCGCCACACTATCAAGTGTTAGTTCGAGTTAATCTGTCTCCCGTTTCGGAGCCGAGACCGGTGCTAATTTAGCGAGGGCCAGCGGGTAGTGAGGTTTCGTTTAACAAGCGACGCTCTCCGGCGACAAAATGTTAATTGCAACCATTGAAAGTGGAGAACTTTGGAGCGACGTGGTGCCAAATAGGCGAAATTTTGTGCGCGGGGACAATCGAAGTAAAATTAAAGCGCCGGTGTAAAAGCAATGCGGACTCTGTTACGGACGTCTCATCGCTATTGTTAATTAATTTTCAGATGAAATGTTTTAATAAGCTTTTGATTAAAGGTGAATTTCACTGGTGGAATTAAGATTGTAAATTTCCGAATCGTGAAATCGCAAAGATTACTAAGAAATAGGCGGGAATTGACGTGGGGATTTATGATAACTTTTGGCAAATGCGAATTAAAGCAGCAGAGAGATGATGGACAAAAACAATAATGAAATACACGAAAATAAAAAAAGGAAACAAAAACTTTGAGAAATTACTAATTAAATATTTTTATATTGATTACAAATGTGAGTATTGGGGAATTCTTCGCATTACATTCCCAGGACTATAATTCAAATTGAATACATCAGTTTTATGTCAACCGATGTTGCGCCATGGCCACTAACTTGATATTTAATTCTGAGTTAAATTTTACGCCTGATTAGAGGGTTTTTATTTTTTTTATGAATATTGATACTGAAATTTGATATAATATGAGACATAATCTATATTATGTATAAAAGAAGAAACTGACTGACTGATATATTTATGCATAACACAAACTCCCAGCAGTTTGGGTCACACAACCCAGAGATTTTAAATTTTGCACAGATATTTCTGTTATTACGTAGGCGAGCGCTGAGAAAGGATTTTCCTAAATTCAAATTCTAAAGGTCTAAAATGTGGATTATTAAATGTGAAGTATTGCATGAATAAATATTTAAAACCTGATTAAAGTACTAAATTCAAATCTGTATGATCACTCATAAATAAAAATGGTTCAGCTTAGGCTGGACAATTGTCACCTAAATTACATTTCACGGCAGGTGAAACGGATAGATAGCTAGATAGATCTACTCAATATTATCTACACTGGCTAGCTGTTACTAAACATCTTAGCTCTCTTTCCTATTCGATTCCCATGTATTTCTACGCAATGTTAGACAATCATCATATACATTTGAATTCTATATAATATGAAATAATACAAAGGTCACACACCTTTGTTTTATTTCATATAGAGTTTCATGTTGTGGACGTTAGAGAAACATGATTGATGATATCGGTCTTAACATGGGTTGTGTGTGAGCGATGTCTCGGGCCTTTAGAATTAATACCCCGCATCAATGGTACAGAATTCACGCCTCACTCGACCTGCCGCGACCCGTCTCCAAATCTGAACCCTTCACGTTAACACCACCAAATTAAGTTTCTTCAGACGGTCGCTTTATATAAAGGGACTTTAACAAAATATATTGTTTGTTTATGGTAGCAAGATTTAAATATTATATGAATGTTTGAACATTAACATTTTAGTTGTAAATATAAAAAGTAGTTATACCAGTTTATAACTAACTACAGTTTTCTCACAGGTGAAGGTAACTAAATTAGATTTCCATTGAAATACATACAGCTTGTATTATGACTAGGCTAATATCTCCCTGCGTTGTCTTAAACCGAATGTTACGTAAAGTATCAAAGTATATACGTTGATTCGATTGTCGTAAACTACATTTTTTCCCATTAAAGACTTCTGTAATATATGGTATTAGGTAATAGGTGGTCCTAATTATGTTGTCAAAACCACTAATATATATAATAACGTGTCGGCGAGAGTACATGGAAATTGCATTAGTGTGCAAAATACGTTGACAACCATAAATCAATTGATTGCATTCACTCGAACGTGCACAAATTATTGTCAAGATAACTTACCAATAAATCAATCAGTATTGGCAAAAGTGTAATAGAGTCAAACTACGGGTTATCAGGGCAGATAATGGTACGAAATAACAAGTTTGCATCCTTAAAACTTGCGCAGAACAAAACTTCTCGCGTTAATGGTTAATGGTGGTCACTTAATACTATTAAAAATACGACATAGGGTAAGCGTTTCGCCGTGCAACGACTTTAAGGCGTGAACCGCCAATTTTTAAATTTGCCATTGCTTATGGGGAGTTGAATCTAGGATCCGAGACGTTACCGATAGATGCTCCTAGTAAGTTTTAGGGTCGTTTAAACTCGTATTGCAAGTTCAGACGATATCTGAGACAATTTCCTTAATGACAAAGTGTAAAGTGTACGCATTCCGTGTGAAGGGTTCCGATAAACAATCAGAGGCGAATAAACAATCGTAATCTAAATGGGCCAGGCGATGTGAGCACAGTGTTAGGAAGGGTTTACACTGCCCTAATTAGCGTTAACAAACGCACCGTGCTTGTTTAGCATCGTCGCGTTGGCAGCGCGATCATTTGTGAGAAGGGCCCATTACACGGCGGGGAGATGACAAAGTCAAATGACGCTATCAGCTATAGACGGGGATTGGCAGAATTTTCGTCGAACTAATATCACCGTGTGAACACATCCTACGCGTTAATAGGATCCGTAAGGCGTTCATTTGGTATAATTTCGTGAATAGAAATGATTTCGAAGATAAAGTCATGCAAAGGTAGAGCCAGCAGCAACAGTTATAGCATGACGATGCGCCGTTGTAACAATATTACGAGGCTAATGTGACACCATTCAAATAGCACAATTTGTACAAAGCAAAGCCAGTCTTATTTCTTCATTGATGCAAACAATGTGCCTTCTATTCGCAACTTAATAATATGACAGTTGCAATTGGGAGCGAGCTGATAGAAGTGTAAAAAATTTATACATATGTAATGTGTCTGAGCATGTGAACTACGCTAGATTGTCACACGCCCTACTTAGAGCGAATTCAATTTGATTTGCTCATCGCACGAAGACGAACAGAAATCAGTACGATGCTCTATTCAATAGCGTCTAATTGAAGTTACTTATATGCAAGTAAATAACGGATGTTTATATTTTTGAACGCATTTTCAAATATATATTTCGACGTGAATCTTTTTAAACTTTGTTCGTCTTCAAAATATATATTGTTTGTATGTTAATTGTTTCTTTGTATAAAAATGCTATTTTTATGTAGTTAAGGTCGAAAAACTTTTAAATTTTAAATAAATTGTATAAAGTGGATATTAGACAGCGGAATGGTTTTAGTGACGTTAGTAAACAAATTCCGCTATTCTCTAGTATTATTAAAATCTCCTACGAAATATTTAGCAATTTTACGCTACCGATCTGCAATAGCCATAAATTACAAAAAATATAAATAAACTATAAACCCCTGAGAATTGTATCAAATTACCAAACTGGTTTTGTTTGACTACGTTGGTATGTATTTTATTTTAGCAAATTTGTTATTACAACAACTTATTCTTAGAAAGGGCAACTTAAACTTAATAAGTAGAATGTGAAGTAATAACAGTATAAAACAAAAATAACAGCAAACTAAAAACAAACAAAATCTCACAGATAAATTAAGAAGCTGATCTTAAAAAAATCCTGTATACATAAGTGTATTTTTCTTAACCAAGAGAACACATAATGTTTATGCTCAAAGAAGTTTTGCATCTCACGTTTCGCCCGCAGATGGAAAGCAAGATGCAGGGTTCCAATGAATATATTAGAGGTAGTTGCAGGTATAACTAGAAAGCGATGCTACTTCACGAGTTAGTATTCACGTTGCTATGCCGCCGTGGGTTCTATAATCTGATTTACTTGCTAATCTTCACGTGTGCAGCGTGCACGGAGACGAAGACAACCTGACTAAATAAAAAAATATACGTCTTATAAGATCTGATAAAATAAAAATTTAAGCGTGGGAGTGTTTCATTCGGTTCGAAAACTGAACGGAGTCTCCAACCTAAAATATTTATCAAAAACCTAACATCTTATAAGTTATGGCTCTAACCCTTAAATACTTCTATAAATAGTTCATGATTTAAAGTCTTGTATTAATTAATTATTATTAATTTAGAATTATTTAATATAACTATATTAATTTATACTTACTGCTGGAAATATCGGTCGTATGTTTATTTATCTATATGACGTTTAAATTCTAGAGGTTTTCAAACTAAATATAGAGTCAGCTATGCCCCAAGATACTTCGAAAGTCTGCTAGATTGACAATGAATATCACCATATACAATATCATATCAAAATCATTAGTGTTACCCAGCACATAACGAAGTTCTAAGGCAGTATTGGTAATGGGTTTTTATGTAGGTATTTAAATAATAATGTATACTGTGAGCATGGAACTCGGTCCTGTAATAAATTAAGTGGACGCTATCTAAAGACTAAGTCATTTTAGTGAGTTAGGAATTGTTTCTGGTGAAGCTGATGACGTATATAAATACCAGCCCTCTCGGGGTTTTAATCGCTTACCGCTAAGAGTACTTCTTTGAAGTTTACCCATCCGATAAATTCACGTATCAACCGCAGTAGGGAATTGGGAAATAAAAATTGGAATTAAATTAAGATTACATGTTCTTCAAAAAGATTAGAATTGAATTATGGAATGTTTTATTATAATAGTTTAAATATTTGGAAATTTAAACTGCATTTTTGGTATTTAAGGTATTTCTTATTCAGAAACAAGCTTGTCGATTCGCTTGAAAAGATAGACGATGGCCCACATCATAGGGCTGGCAGATGTGAAGTCAAATATTTTAATTTTGAAAGACGGAATCACGCGGTTCTCTTGTTTTAATTAATCATAAATGCAAACAAATATCTACAGTAACCAGAAGTGATATAGGTGCATTGCTAACTTATATGTAGAAAAAACGATATACACGATAATACCAGAACACCGCGATTTTATACTGAGGTACCTTCGTCGAGGCGGCATATTCTTAAACAAATTGTCCTATCTACTAAACTAAGCAGGCAGAATGGCTATTATATGTGTCAAATAAACTTAAAATCTCAACACAATGCAACTACAATCTGCAGATGTCAGCTTACTCTAGCTCGTCGTAAATGAGGTGAAAGAGGGGATTCGCCGGTGCACTGCTTTAATATTCTAAAACGTCCACACTGCGATTGCGACACGTGTGGAATTACCCTCCATGACACAACATACAACTACTTGGCCCCGTAATTGTTGGTAAATTTCGTCGCTTGCACACAAGCAAATCAATTAAAGTACTCTAGAATTTACCGAGTCAACTATCGAACACTACGACAGCGGTTTGAAAATTCTGACCATATTACATTTACATATAACTTTGCTTCAAACTCAATATAAAATTTGTAAATTTGTACAATGTATGGTCGATATAATGTATGTCTTTGATAAATTAAATCAGTACAGTAATTAGAGTAATTATTGTACTAAGTAATTATTATTAAAAAAAGAAACAGGTGGACATTTGTAACCGTACTGTCGCTACATCATTTTTGTGTTTGTGTTAAATAATGATCATGCTGTACACTTGATAAGCGTGTGAAAGACAGTGAGAAAAAGAAACGAGTAAGAAAAAACGGTATATATTTGATGTAAAATATTGTATATCGGCTAAATTTTATCACAAATATGTTGGTAATGTCGAAACATAATTGTAAAAATAAAATCTACGTCGCTACTGCTGCTAATTGGTAGCCCAACGGACAGGCGTAAAATATATCTTCCTTCGAACAATTGTTTAGAAACATTTATTTATTGAGTGTAGCTAACTACAAGGGATTTATCTTACTTAATTTGTAAATTTTAATTACTGGTGTTTAAAGTATTGCAGAAATTACTGTGACGCTAAGTTCTAATATCGTCGAATTGCTCTTTTCAACACATACACATTGACTGGACAATGATTAAATAAGAAGTAACTACAATCTTAACATTTTTATTCGACTTACTTGTATATAATATAAAATATCGTATACTCGAATATTCCAGACCAATCTTAAACCTAAGACCAAACAAATCCTAGAATAAAAAAGGAACAAACGAAACAAAATCCGATTCGCGAGCGCACCGCCGAATCAACTCGATCAAAACCACAACGAACTGTTAGTTTCACTCATTCGGCCAATTTCAAAGTGAATTCGAATATGTACGGAAGCTATGCAGCTCGCGTATTACCATTAAACCGGCAACGATTGCATTCGAATGCAAACAAGTCGCATATCGAGTTAGTCGCGGTCCGCGGATCAGCTCGCATTGAGAAATCGATGTCAATCAAACGAGAAATTTGATAGAATCGAGTGACTAGCAGCATAGGGTGCTTTAAATGAGCTAAATAGTTGCTCTATATATTTATATGTAGGAAAATTTCCAATATCAGCAAAAAAGAATTACTGAAATTTTATTTTGTCAAAATAAAACGTACTACAGATAACCCGTGTGTACCCGGACAAATTTTTCTGGTGTTTTCGAATGATTTTCTTCGAAAATTTCCTTCTAATTTATACGAGTCTTCTGAATTGCATTAATTCAGAAGACTCGTTAATATTAATAAATATGAATAAATTGTAAAGAACCCATCGCATCGACAC
Organism: Papilio glaucus; assembly: GCA_000931545.1. Lineage (NCBI taxonomy): Eukaryota > Metazoa > Arthropoda > Insecta > Lepidoptera > Papilionidae > Papilio > Papilio glaucus. The sequence goes on from JWHW01009911.1 coordinate 207,377, forward strand.
CCTGTACTAATTGCGGTGGCAATTGACTAAATCTATATACAACAATATTTCTCTAGTAAGTTCTTTAAACTAACGTAATTAATTTCAACTATATTATTATGCAGAGCTTAATTACGCACATAACATACAATATCGTTTTGTAAATTTGTGGATTAATCTTATTAACAACCTTTTCTTGTTTATCATAGACTAAAAATCTGTTAAATCATTGAGGAATAATCTCTTATGGCCGCGATATCGAATTTGAGAAATGTAGTACACTGATAAAAGGTCGCAAGGTCACGTGGACTTCAGTGAATTAACACGTGTAAGCTATTTACGTTAGTAACAACCCGATTCAAACATGCCCCCAGGCTCCCACCATACAAATGCAAACATAATCCTAACCTCATTAATTCATAGCGAGTTTTCTGGATGATCCTCCGCTGATGGTTGTTTACTGCCGCGACCATATCTCGTCGTTAAACATGAATAGCAAATACCGTTAATTCCAATTATAGCAGTTAATAACGGCTATTTGTCTTAATATAGCGCCTAATGCCCTTTCCCTCCTTAATGACTCCTTCTGTTATGCGATTAAAATTTTACCTTACTTACGATCATGCTCTGGATTATTTAATACAGCCCTCCGTCAAACTTTTCCTTTTATTAATATGTATGTATCTTCAAGAAAACTGTAACATTTTTCTTTATAAAATTCGTTTGAGGCTGTCGCCATTTAACGCACTTATAGGCCTAATCTTAACCTTATCTTATGCATACCTCATTGCATAGAATTGGATCTCTTGAAATACAACACGCATACCTTAAACACAAAAATTAATATCTCAGAGAATGTGAAATCTGTTTATTTTTGAAGTAGACAAACATGTAGAAGAGCCTATCGTCCACACACTTAGCACAGATACAGTAATATTTGTGAATAAAAGAGTTGTGTATTTATGTAATATTAAACACATTTATCGTTAGTACACTGTTATTAAGGTCTTTCGGTATCCTTGCTTTTATTCGTTTACTTCTAAAAGTTTTAATTAAGAGGAGATCAAGGGAAGCGCCGACGGGATTGCTATACTTTTAAAATAATGAAGGGCAGCCAGTGAACCCTTTGCCTAATCCCATAATAGGTTAAAGTTCGTACAGAAATAAAGCACATTTAAACATTTAATTATATCAAAAAGGGAATTAATTGCTGTGTGAATTAATAAAAAATGAGATGTTTCTAAGCAATCAATGCAGTGTCAAACACCGACTTCAGCGGAGTGGTAGAAAGTCTAAGCCACGGGGATACAGAAAATCATCAAGAACGATTAAGATGGTTAAAAGTTATACAGTACGATAAAACATCGATGGCGTGACCACTTAAACTACGACATTCTTAAGTTCTTGTCACTTGTACTTTTATTAAACTTATCTACAATATTAATGAGGTCCGAGAAAAAGTGAGTGTGGTTGCCCTATCTACGCCAGTACTATAAAAAAATAAAAATGCAAATGACTTTTCTGAAATGAACCATTTTCTAACAGGTTAGTATTGTAAAGTCCATGACAATGCACTGGAGTAAACGATTACTGCTTCTTCAACGACAATCTTTAATTAAAAACCTTTGCTTTCTTTGTTTGTAAATCGGATGTAAAAACAGAAATCCGAGTAGATAATATATATTAGAATTTTTATACTTTTAATACAAATATTAAATTAATAGTGGATTTTGCTGACATTGCTCATAAAGTTGAGGGACCCTTCAACTGTTCAATTCACAAATTAAACATTCGAGATTAGATATTTGTACAAAATCTCAGTGAGAGAGTACGCCGCTTTAGCGCTTGGGAAAACGCCCGAGGTGTTTGTCAAACATTCAAGTTGGCCGTAACATTTGGCAAGTTCACAAAGTCGCTATAGAATTCGTCATTGGACACGCTAACTTTCCGGTCGGTTTAAGTAACAATTTAATTATCTTAATGCCCGCTTTGAGTACAAAATCTAACGATATAATTCCATTTTACAGTAACTTCAAGTTACACAATGCGTTGGTTTCAATTGTTATTTCTTTACTTTTTAATTGCGTTTCGCTCGATAATTTTTTTTTTATACAATACATATTAAATTAAATGTGATCTACTTTGTACAGAGTTCTTATAGCATTGAGTAATAAATGTATTATTATAAAAAAAAGCTATAAACATACAATGCACGCAATAATGTAAGTTGTGTAAATAAACCATTGATCGTTAAAATACCATATAATATTAATGATTCAGTAAATCTCCGTAATTTCCTACGTCAAAAGCTCTTCACGTAAGGTATACTAAAGTTAGGATCCTGTCATAAAATTCAATGAACCTAATGGACATCACTTTTGAACGGCTCTATGACGAAGGCTCGTTTTGAGCCTCACAAATCATAGAAAATAGGAGTTATCAGCGAAGCTCTGACATACCAACGCCGTGCCCGAAATACAGTGGACGGACGAAAGGGTAGGTACGTGGAGACTTTTTATTTACATAAATATTTTAGGTATATATTTAATTTAGTAAATATAATAACGTATTTTAATTTTTGAAGTGAAAACTTCTTTAGCCGCATTGTAAGATATTTGGTAGGGGAAAATCTTATAGGTTCGCGTGAATATCACGCGCAACATGCGTCAGCAACATACATATTTGAATTTGGAACAGTTTCGACGAATTTTTTATTTCTTGTAGTTAATTTTGAATTTTATTGTTAAGGGTTTATTTTTTTAATAGAAGGTGGCAAACGAGCAAGCGTTTCACTTGATTTTAAGTGACGGCTACGCCGATTCGTTGCCTACCTATGGATAGAGGAGAGAATAGACAAGAGAAGGATATATCCTTTTCCTATTCAACCCTCTTTTCCCATCCTATCCTTATTAGGAAAGGATGGAAGGAGGACTGAAATTAGTCCTCGGTTGAAATTTTTGTTGGTTATTAATTTATTTTTGAACTATTGTCGCGCCTTTCCACCTGTTTTCAGTTTTAGCTTCTTATGCCTGCCTGCGTTTTTAATAAAAACTTCTTCGGCTATTTAAGGCGAGTCTAATTAATTGTTGTGTTCGCTAAAAATACTTTTTAACCGACTTCAAAAAGGAGGAGGTTATCAATTCGTGTGTATGTTTTTTTTATGTTTGTTACCTCAGAACTCCGCTCCTGGTAAACCGATTTCGATGATTCTTTTTTTGTTCGAGAGCTAATGCTTGTCGATTGGTCCCATTTTTTTTAGTCAAGATCCGACCGGTAGTTTTTGAGTTAATAATGCATAATATGACAACATTGAATTTTACTTTCTTGGCTTACGTAGGCTAAACTATAGGACTTACATTAAAATGATGTATGAAATAATTGTAGCTCTTTATATAAGCTAAATAAAAGTCCGCGATGGCATATATCTATCTTCTATAGTTGTCTCACAATAACCATTTTTATCTTAGGAAACATTAATTAAAACGCACTCGACACTTACTACGCGATTATTCGTGCTCGGTATGAATCCTTATCCATTTAAATGTCTTAGTTATCAAGAGAATTTAATGTAGATTATAATTGTTCCTTGAACTATATCATTCTGACCAATAGTTTAGAAGATATCAAAAGTTTAAACTGCAAAGTAAGTAAAAACTTCGCGCAAGTGATTTCAAAAGCCCCATATAAATTACATTCACTAAAAATCGAGGAAAAAACCTTTTAAACAAAAACAAAACCGACTTCAAAAAACTATATTCAAAAACAAGAAATACACTTAAAAGTATAAAATAATTTTACGCAATTTAACATAAGAATCATTTCTTAATCATATTTATTTTTGGAGTCGGTGTCAGCGTCAGCTAAGGAATATACGAGGATGCCTTAAGAAAACATTTTACAAATGAACTTTATACTACACTAGTGACCCGCCCCGGCTTCGCCTGGGTACCACTACATATGTTGATCCTATCGCTACCAAACACAGCTGATTAAGAATCGATTCTTATGTTTAATTGCGTAAAATTATCTTATACTTTTAAGTGCATTTCTTGTTTTTGAATATAGTTTTTTTGAAGTCGGTTTTTGTTTAAAAGTTTTTTTTGTATATTTAAAATCATTTAGTTTTATTTTGATTTACTTTATTTTATCATAGAATGTTACTTATTGAACTTATTACTTCAATAAACTCGCGTATCAAAAATTACTATTGCCCAAGTTTAAACTATCACTTCAATCGGCAGTCAATGATCGCCTATTTTTTTACTAATTGACGAAACGAGCAATTCTTTGACCTAGTGGTAAAGGAAACGGCATATATTTTGTATCCTTCAACATGTTGCGCAAACACAGTGTACCTTAACGATGATGACCACTATCCCAGGCCAGCAATTCCTTTCCACTTTTAGACCACGGAATAGTACTTCTTAGAAATCAGTAATAGTTGAACACAAATATGGCGGTGGTAATATGTGGTGATAGTCACCAAGATGGTCTCCCTGCAGCGGAAGAACTAACGACAAATTCGTACAACGAATACAATAAATTTCGACAAGAAGAATGAATTAATTTATTCAGTCAAGTCTTAAAAATTTGTACGCGTCAAATGAACTCATTGAAAATTCCGTAGACGTAGACAAGAACGAAGTGAGAAGTTTTCGGCGGCGTTATCCGAATTCATGGATAATTTTTTTCTTATTCAAATATAACACCTTATCAAAATCGCCATTTTGTTAGAAAGTTAAAGAAAAAACAAGTAAAAACGAATGGCAATGTGGATGAGCGTCTTTAATACAAAGATAACGAAGCTTCTTCACAAAAAGAAATATCAAGAACATTTCGAAAAAGTTAAACTGAAAGGAATGAACTGAAAACTTAAAAGGTACTTTGAAATAAATTACAATAAGTGTTACATTCGAGGACCTGATAAGGCACCCTGCGCCACAAACTTCACGCAAAACTCGCCTAAAAGTACGTTTCGTGGGGTATGTCAAAGTTATCTGATATAGGTCGAACCAATCAGATTACAAAGGTCAAAATCACTTGCAGCCCGCTAAAGTTCGGCTATTATTTCAAGATAAATTTAACGTTCTGCTGTCAAGGATATTTGAATAGATTTGACAAAAAAATTAAAAATTATATATATCCACAGATAATAAAGTCACTTTTTAATCTAACACCCAAATAAAGTAAACATATTATAATTAAAATCAAAACAATAATATTATCGATACAAAAACAACATGTGTTCGTATTATGAAAGAGGTGCAAGGAGCCAGCGTAATTGTACTAAGAACGGCGAGGCAAATTATACCTGGCAAGAAGTATGGCACAACGTTGGAATTATTTCTATACAAATCGCAGGGTAATGTAGCACGGAATGCCGAAGATACTAACTTATCTAGATATGCTTTATAGTATAGAAAGATGATATGATTAAGAAGGGCGTGACGACTGAGATGACGAATGATTGATCGATTTGAAATGTGGCTGCTGCTATGTATTAATAAAGTGGGAATAGGGCAAGGAGATGATGAGGACAATAACACACATTTAGGCTGTTAATGGAACGGATGAAAAGAGAGACAAGAGAGATGAATGGATAGCTTACGAAACGAAAATATTAGAAGAAGCTTGAAAGTAGTACCAAATTTAAGGAGGTAAAGGTTAGCATGGTATGGGCATGTTATGAGGAGGGTATGTGACAAGGAGAGTTTTAGATATAAAAATGGAAGGATATTCCAATAGGGCTTGAAATGATGTATGGATCGCGTGAAAGCTGATTAAGAAGGGAGTGACGACTGAAATGACGGATGATGGATTAATGTGAAAGTCGGAAAACTGCTGTGCCAATCCTACATAATGCAAGAAAAGGGCAAAGATATTATGATAAACACACATTATAAAATGGTATTAAGACCTTTAAAAACTTCACTTCTCTTTTACGGACCCGAGTACATCCTTAAGGTGTGATCAAAACAGTGGTAGACACAGCAACAGAAGAAGCTATTACACAAATGAGCCGACTCGATCGGCAAGGTGCTATGAGTTTGCTAAATACGTGTGTGAGCTTGATGTGTACTTGACTACACTGACTTCTGTGTTCCCTTTGATTAGTGAGGGATAGCCGGCTTTCGAAAGATAACTGTCAAAGATTGGAATGATGCTGAATAATTTGTCATTTCGTTTAAAATTCACATTTCTGAACTGTATACAACTGTAGCCAAGGTCACAATGCTAAAGAACAATACAATATATTGATCTTTTTTTAGTTCCCTGTGTCGGTATTGTTTACTCAGCTGAAAAACACGTGATAGGCCAACGATGCCTCAATGTATTTATTCAAGTGTATTTCATGTTAGTTACGTTAAGATTTGATAAAACGCACTAACCTGGTGAAAGGTCCGAGTCGTGATCGGACGATAGTACCGACGCCAAAAAAGTTCGCTTAGTCCGAATAATACATATGTTCACAAGGTACAGAAAGCCGGAGTGGATAATTAGTAGTATAGCAACTTCTTCTTAAAAATAATAATAGTTAAAATAAATAGTAAACAGTGAAAAGTATAGTGTTGTAAATTAAAGTTTTTGAAACTTTTACCTGAGTGGCAGGGTGTTATGCTCAACGTAAAATTGAAATTTTTATCCTCATAGATATAAACAGTACTATAAAGATTTGAAAATTAGGTTGATAAGAGTAAAAATTTTAAACTTAATTGGACATCATGAAGGTGGTATAAATTTGAAAGATACCAGTGCATATATCGATAGATAGCTAGATACATAGGTATTAGTGTATCTACTTAACTTCTTAGTTAAACATTCATGTTCCGATAGATTTTTTTTAA
>JWHW01009911.1:214560-249219 GCA_000931545.1 Papilio glaucus
CATATATCGATAGATAGCTAGATACATAGGTATTAGTAGTAGATACTACTTAACTTCTTAGTTTAACATTCATGTTTCGATAGATTTTTTTTAATAACATCTTTTCGGACTCCGCTCATGTCTCTTCTAGTGGAACATATGCATTATTCGAGAGCGCGGCCCAGTAGCATTTGTAAGCCCCACACTACATATTGTATGCGGCTGAATAATAGGCCACAACACACTTGGGGATGAATTTCATTACGCCTTTATATTTGAGAGAGGGAATTTCTTTTGTCGGCTCTTGTTTTTATTAAACATCGTCTGATTCCTTTTTTACATTTAAGACGGTGTGACGGCTGAATGCGAGGCTCTGAATGACCTTTAGAAGGATTTATCATTTAAAGTGAGACAGTCCAGGCAGTGGTTATAAATAAAGCAGAGGCTTTATTTATAACCACTGCCTAATAAAACCTATGAACATATTGGACACACGACAGTGAAATTATAAATTAAAACGCATAGATAGTAAGAAGGAAAATAAGGACGTACTGTACGTACATACGTGTACTTGTACATACGTGTGACTTTTCATTAGTGGACCCAATTCGATTATAAATGATTCAAGAAGACAATGTCCAAACGTTTCTAGAACATATAAAAGATTTGTAAGAAACGGGATTCTTACCACGATTAGCGTTTTTGAGCTCCCGATATTTCGGCACAGCTGCATGCGCCATGGTCACGGGCTGACTGGAATTGTGCGGTAGTGCGAAAAAATGTTATTGGTAGCCGTATCGATCTACCCTTTTTCTAATTCTGCGACCACTACTATTGTTCGATTTCTCACTGCACGCTAAGTCCGCACTGGATATTACTATTTGTGTGTTTCTAGAACACTTATCCCGATACTTATCCTTATCCGATTGATTGTATTATATACAATCCATCGTCAATACACATATTTCAGTTAAGTCATAGACATTGATGTGCATAAACATGTCTGTTTGTCCCGAGTGTGAGTGTAATTATCTATTTACGAAAGAAAAGTAGTATTTGTGGTAGTTCAGTTATCTGATTTCCATAGAACAAGCTCTGCTTAGTTCTAGGAGGGCCGTGTGTGAATAGTGTCCCAGTCTATTGTTATTATTTTTATTGTGTATTACCAGAAATTGGATTGTATGATATATTAGATCTGATAGAGTTTCAAGCATCAGTGATTCACATCCATAGCATTGGTACTCAAAGGATGATGTACTATGCTAAATTTGACTAGATCCTACAAATTAATAATAGTTTCTCTATATGAATATCATATTTAGAAAAGGAGAAAAAGCATCTTCTCCTGAGGTACTTGTGGCACCCTGAATCTGCTAACACAATCGTTGTTGTAAATAATGCGATATATGCATGAAGCAGAAGCGAAAGAAATCAAAACCCTGCAAGAGTTCTAAATATCTGCCTACTCTTCTGCGTCATGGGGATCATTGTGTATGCTTTTTCAAATGCTGACATTACTTCGACTGCAACTCGAAGTAAGACATTAACTTGTTGCAACATATCTTTCTAGTCAAGTAATTTAATTAGACTAAAGGTGCTAGAGAAAGTCTGCCGTTGGACTCGTTGAACTCATTTCATGCTTACCGAAACTTTCAACTTCCAAATTTAATGTGTGACGTGTAATGTAGAGTGAAAAAACTTACTATAAGTTTTCATGTTCTCTGTGTGGTAATTGAAATGAATTGAAAAAGATATTTACAATCAATTAGTTGTATTGTTTCACTTCTTTCTGATGATTCAAACAATATAATAAAGAAGAAAAATAAAGTTTACATAAATCCTAATGAATCTCTTATTTTAGATTTGAACAGCTTTTATATTTTCTAAAAACGTGACAACAGCGAAACAGCGAAATAAAAAAACGGAATACTTCCCCTTCATTGTGGCCCTCGATTTAAATAGATTACGGCTGAAATTCGAAAAGAAAGAAGGGAAAATCGGACAGGATTACAATGGGCTCTCTCGGAAGCCGTTACGCCAATAACAAAAGATTACTAAACACTGTTATCAAACTTGAAGCGAACATAAATTACCTGTAAACGTTGTTCAGTTGCTTGCGCGGTGATGCAGCAGAAACGGACGGCGTGCAAGTCACGCAGGTCAGAGCATTAGTCATTTTCAACGTCCGATGTCATGTCTCCTCGGGTTTACTTGTATGAGGGCTTTCAGAGGGTTGTAAAGAAACGGTTCGCGGGTATGAAATCATAAAGTAAAAAGTTATGGCGCGTGAGCTATTCCCGTCTCGAGTTTTTTTTTGTCGAATAATGTTTTGAGGTACGTTATTCTTTTTTTTTGTACAAAATTACTTTTAAATTATGTATTAGGTATTTTATAAGAATGTTATTTTGATGAGTGTTATATTTTGCATGTGCGATGCCATACTGCAGAACGGAATAATTAGCCGAAATTAACCTGATAGATGTACTAGATAAAAGTAACGACGGCTTAATGATTAGATGGTCTTTGATGGTCTGAATTTTTCCTTACATTAAATGCCTACCTTTAAGAATTAAGACACACTGGTCGATGTGCAATTTAACATCAGTAATAACTAATTATTAAACCTAATTTGTCTTACTTGTATTTGTTTGATTGACATTTACTTGAATTTGATTTCAGAACAAGTCTACCATAATAAATTTGTAAAATAAATGTTACATAGTTTTCCAACGCTGACTAGGCTAGGTTAAATTATTACAGAACGCGGTGTACATTTCTAGGACTTCGAAAATCAATTATTCAAACGATAAACCTCAGACATGATAAATAATACCAACTCGTACAAACGTCTGATAACGTTGCATGACATGTTCAAGTGAAGAGCACAGAGGTGAATTCAATGCGACCTTTGGTGATGCGGGCTATTAAAAGGGCCACTTAGACCTAATTAAGTCTCTTTTGTTAGGTACTTTCATAATATTTACAACAGCTAAGAGATGAGCCTTTCTGTTAAATATTTCTTTTGTATACATCAATATTTTTATTGTTTTCAAGACACCAAAACTGCTGTTGTGTGTTAAGTATTGGCCCTCAATTTTGATATTTTAATGGAGTCATAATCGTCTCGTAATGGTGTAATATGAACTCACTAATGAAACTAGTGATTGGTTAAATTCCAAATCGAAAATTGTAACAAAATTAAAAACATTGTGTGGTACCAACAGGAGAGCCGATCTCTATTTCGATTCTGAAAATCCTATATCCATCACTGGACGTTTGTTTATGGTAATGAAAATTTTATCTATAGGCTTACTTCTACATCAATATTAACACACTAATGATAAAACTATCATTCCTTTACCTTTCACAAATAAAAAAAAAACACATGGAGTCATAAGGACTGCCGACAAAAGTGAAAAATCAAAACGGGTGGGATGGCGCTACAACAGGTTAAAACTAAATAAATAATAATCAAAAATAAAACTATTTTATCTTAACAATTGACTTCAAAATTGAATATAAGAAAATAAATGAAAATAAGTGCGTAGAAACCACTGTTTCGACGAACTTATTTTTATTTATGCTCAACAATCTGCTGCTGGAACATTGCCAAATTTAAGTAAGCATGTTGCTGACGCGTATCGCTGACGCATGTTGAGCATATTGCTCACGCGGATCTACAAGATTTTCGCCTACCAAATCATCCAACGCAGCTAAAAAAGTTTTCACTTCGAAAAGTATTAGAAATAATAAAATCATAGTTATTAAAATTTAAATAGATGCACGCACTTATAGCATACAGTTTGAAACCAGAGTACAGATGTCAATATAGTAATTTCTCTTTAAAATAATACAAACAAACGGAGAACGATCGCTAAAGATGTCAAGCGCAGCCGCACTAGGGGACGTTAATGTTGTGTCAGGCACAAGCTATAGACACATAAAGGAGCACGAAGTAAACAATATAAAAGAATATTTATATTTTTTACTTCGTGCTTGCAAATGTTACTCGTTAGTCATCTGCTAGGTGCTGTAAGGAGGCTCAATAACAATATTTATAATGACCATGATGTCACTCTGAATTCAATGTCGTACACTTTCACAAATTCAGCGGAAGAACCTCGTATGGAGAAGGTTTAGTTTTTTTAATGAATTATTTATTAAGCATCAACAGCAATGACCAAGTCTATTAAGCGAAGCGAGTCTTGAACATTTTTATGATTTTTTTTATACTAGAAAAAAGCAGAGTCGTTGACCCGATATTATATCATCGAGACCAATAGGCATCTCCAACAAGCTAATAAGTTGCGGATGCAGTGCCTATGAACAGATGAAGGGATAAAGAAAAAATATATGTTTTCTTCTGCTATCTAACACCTCCCATAAAATTATAAAAACTTTCGTGATACATTATTAACTTAATAATTATTTCAATAAAAACTGTAAAACAGTAAACTCACGTTCGTGTACATCGGTGTTGGACCAGTCGGAGGCCCAACTGATAGTCTAACGATTTTTTTTATGTTTTAATATTAAAAAAACTTTTTTATTCTTTCTTAAAAAATAAAACTCAAAGCTCACTGGACCAAGAGAAATTGCAAAATGTTGAATTATAGGCGTCGAAAGAAACTGGGATCTGAAAGTCGCCCCGAACTTGCGTAATGTACAGAATTTAAAATTACTCATAAATGATTCACTTTGATTCGTTCGACCCCCTGCTCTGAGATAAGTACTGATCACTGGGGTGGGGGGAAATATTTAAATTTCGTATAGCTTAAAAGGTTCGCGGAGGCCATTCGAGTAATATCAATTGACTCAAGCGACATCAGTTTAGTCTTGTGGCTTTTAAAACGCCATAATAAAAATACTTCATTTATAATATTCTTTTGCTTATTTCCTCGTTTGGGTCATACAAGAATTCTACATTTTCATTAGACTAAGATGTGTCCGTGTACCGGATACGGTAAATAAAATATATCTGTAAAAAAAACTTAGCTCAATGAAGGGCTCCATGAAAGATTAGTTAAGATTAAGAAGTAGTTAGAGATAGAAGGCGTATTTCGTGGACGATAAATGAAAAAGGAAAAGTAATTCAACGTTGAAAAAAAAATCTAAGGTATGTTTTGATTACTTTTCTACTATTGAAATATATCTTGTAATAGTACCTACGCTTAACATAATTAATTGTAATAAGTGTAAGGTCCGAGATCATACTTCTGTGGCAAAGCGCTTTTTAAAGTTAATTCCGACACACGATAAGTGCGGTTAACAATTCGGTTGTTACAAAGTGAATTTTATTCGCCTATATTATTTTTTCTATTACTTATTTTCGATATAAATATCATACACATGTACGAGTAATGATATTCACAATAACAAAGTGATAATCCGAATTTCAAAATAAAAGTCAATGAAATAGACCCTATATTATTTAAAGGTTAGGCAAAACGCACATATTTTTTACTGCAAATGACTTTTTGTTCTTGAATTTTAACACCGAGAGGAAGTAAAAGTTGTAATATAATATTTTCTTTATAATCATAAATCAAAGTGAATGGATGCCTATGAAATACTTCGTTATCAACATTTATAAAATCAAACGAAAAAACATTTATTCTGTAATAATATTTAAACAATTTCAGTTTAAATACGTTTTCCTTAACTATATTGTGATAGAAATTGCGTTGACAACTTCAAAGAGGTTCGCAGAAATTTGTGAAAATGTTGACAAAAGTATTGAATACGGAAACCTTAACGGGAACATTTGTACATAAATTAAAGTCGAGCACACGCCTTTTGGTTTATTTTACTGTCTCGCCTTCATTCCGGCTGACAAAGGACATTTGAATAATACGTATCTCAGTACACGGAGACTGGAAATGAGTAATTCAGACTTGTTTTAATACTGTGATTCAGAGATCGCTTACAAACCTTCTTTGTGGAACGTTATTGTTTCTTTTATTCTTGTTCAAATGAAATTTTCAATGCAAAACTTCGTTGTGCGGCTGTACAAGTTTCAATCCAACAAAGTCAGCGGCTCGAATGAACGAAAGAATTATGAATGAGTAGGCAAAGAACGGTATTTGAGCTCGTTCAATATTAAAAGCTTTAACCTTTTTAAGTTACGTAAGATATTCTCTCGGTACTGAGTCACGTTGTACAGTTACCAGACTCGTTCCGATCAGAATGTATCAGCGGTACGGGAAGGTCAGCGGAATTGTGTTGCCCTTCGTTAACTCCAACTTTTTATTCGATGAATAATATTTTTACATAAATCCTTATTTATATAATCGCTAACTTTAGACCTAAAAAATCCTAAGGTATTTACTTTTGTTTATAAACAGTTTGTCTGTCTTTGTAATAAACCATTTTAAGTTAAGTTAATTTTCCAATAGCACAATATTCACGCACAAATGTCGGACGTAATGCTTCTTTCCGTCCTTTTGTTGTTTTAACATCGCGTTTTAACGAAGTGAATTGAATCTTTGTACATTGTGCGTACAAGATGCCAGTGTCGGTTTTTAGTCTGATTATGATATGGTATTTATATATGTACAAGAGAAGAGTGAGCCAATGCTAAACTAGCTCAAAACATCGTTTACTAACATCGCCACTTAACATCAAGTTGTGGTCAAGCACAAGTTTTCTCATAAAAAATGGCCAACCAACCACTTAATATGTCTCACAGGCTGTATCCGTGTCTATAGAAAATTATTATAACATGTGTAACATATTGATAGAAAATTGAATGAAAATGTGTTTGAATGATCAGTCCGTCTTTAGATGTCGAATTTCTGTTAAACGCCGGCAATTAACATAATCGTTTTGGTTCCATCCAACAATGGCGCAAGCCTGGGGCTCCGTTAAGATTAATGTCTCCAGCTTTTCTTTGATTATTAAAGTAAAATACGCCAAAAATTTCGACAATTAATGAAGAGGGGTTGCGCTTGAATAAATTTAAAAATAAGTCCCCTTTCAGTTAATGAGTTACGGAAGTGAATATTTATTAGAAATGTTGTTAACTTTATGATTTGATGTTTACAAAACAAAAAAGAATGTCGTTAATTCTTGGTAATAACAATTACGACTAAAACCAATTTGCTCATTTTATTATCTTTAATGTTAAACGGACAAAAACTTTTAAACAAAAACAAAACCGACTTCAAAAAAACTATGTTCAAAAACAACAAATGCACTTAAAAGTATAAAATAATCTTACGCAATTAAGCATAAGAATCAATTCTTAATCATATTTATTTTTGGAGTCGGTGTCAGTCTCAGCATGGAAATACCAATATACGAGGATGTCTTAAGAAAACATTTTACAAATGAACTTTATACTATACTAGTGACCCGCCCCGGCTTCGCTTGGGTACCACTAAATATGTTGATCCGATCGATACCAAACACAGCTGCCACCGACTCCAAAATAAATATGAATAATAATTGATTCTTATGTTTAATTGCGTAAAATTATTTTATACTTTTAATTGCATTTGTTGTTTTTTAATATAGTTTTTTTGAAGTCGGTTTTGTTTTTGTTTAAAAGTTTTTTTTCTCGATTTTTATTGAATCTAATTTATATGGGAATAGATGATAACATTCAACTTTCAATCAAAGAAAGATAATAAACAAAAGTACATAATAATAAACACATCGCTAAGCCCGGCCGTCTACTGCGCGGCTTTTGAAATCACTTGTGCGAAGTTTTTACTTTGTAGTTTTTAAACTTTATATCTTCTAAACTATTGGTCAAAATGATATAGTTCAAAGAATAATTATGTAGATTACTACATTAAATTCTCTTGATAACTAGCACATTTAAGTGGATAAGGATTCATACCGAACACGAATAATCGCGTAGTAAGTATCGAGTGCGTTTTAATTAATGTTTCCCAAGAAAAAAATGGTTATTGTGAGACAACGATAGAAGTAAGACATATGTCATCGCGGACTTTTATTTAGCTTATGTAAAGAGCTACATTTATTTCACACATCATTTTAATGTGAGTCCTATAGTTTAGCCTACGTAAGCCAAGAAAAATTCAACGTTGTCATATTATGCATTATTAAGAATAACTCAAAAACTACCGGTCGGATCTTGACTAAAAAAATGGGGCCAATCGACAAGCATTACCTCTCGAACAAAAAAAGAATCATCGAAATCGGTTCACCAGGAGCGGAGTTCTGAGGTAACAAACATTAAAAAAAAACATACAGACGAATTGATAACCTCCTCCTTTTTGAAGTCGGTTAAAAATTACGTATGGCACATAAAATTAAATGCGATCTTGCAAGTTCAAAAACTGTGCAAAACTTTATCACTTTTTGTTGCCGTAGGCGAATATGTCTTAAGTGAAAAACTTCATAAAATAATTTTTAAAAACAATTTAGACCGTGAATTATCTCAGTTTCTTTTTCTATTCTACACATTTTTTAAACTATTACCATTGAATATTAAAAAAGCTATTATACTCGACTGGATATCTTCTAGGTTGATGAAAACATTGCCATTTACATTTATGATTAATATATTTGTAGATTTGTATCCATATGTCACGTTCTTTGATCAAGATTGCTGGACTCTGTCCGTACGACCACATATTTGTTACATATTTTGGTTGTACCAATATACTTGGGTTGGATGAAGTACTCATAAAATAACAGTGTTATAGCCGTTGATAAAGTAAAGAAATATAATTTATTTACTTCTTATAACATTTAATATGCCCGACCGTAACTTTCATGGACTATTTTAGAGTATGAGAGGCAGGGCAGGGCACAGCGCATCGACTGTTTATATCCACCATAAAGCGAACATTACGTATTATCTGAAACCACCTCAATAAAACGAGACTTACGCGAAAAATATGTAGATTCAAAATTGTGTGTACGGCACATCCAATGTATTTCATAAGGTTATAACTGAAATATTAAAACGGGCCTGCTTTAGTGTGGCCCTTTTATGAAATATGGGAATAAAGGCATCAAAATAGAGGTGAAGAGCGATATATACGCGGCCTAAGCATGTTTCTTTACTTTACGAGCAAAAATTGCTGATGTATGTAATATAATAAGCTACATACATATATGTGATATACATATACTACGGTACTATATTTTTGTAACTACGGGGCTTAATAATTTACATTCTTGTTCTTGAGTTCGATTTAAGCATGGTTCCTGGTTTAACCAACCATACCAACAGAAACCAACTCACCGTTAGCTGTTTAAGTTATATTTAACTATAGAAAAATGTTTGTGACTCTTCGATTGCTATGGTAAGTGGTGTTATTTCAAACGAAGATGAGTAGTCATTAATAAATCTTTTAGTTATCTAAAATGTATTTCCTATTTGCAGAAGGACTAATAAAACATTTCAAAGTGAGAACAAAACACCTCAATTGACAGAACGTGCGCGATAAAGAGCCACAAATATTTATCGATCGGCCAATCGAGCGGAAAGTGGGAAGTAGTTTTCCATGTCAACAATTTAGCAGCTATTAACGTCTATAAAGCAAAAAGCTTTCAGTGTGATCGGCGCACGCTTCCTGACTACCCTCGATCGTAAGAGGGCGAGTGGTTTGCGAATTATTAATGCGGTACAGTCGGAAATACCGATAATACCAATACAAAATACCGGAGATATCGAGGTGCGAGTTGAAATCTTCAACTAAAATATCGCGTTCGTTTTAATTTTTTCGAGTGAAATCTTTTTACTATTTTCAAGTCCGCCATGTCGACGGATCGGAAACCATACCGCGTGGACAGTTGGTAACAAATTGTCTGCTATATTGGTGGCGACAGAATTATTAAATAGCGAAAAATAAAATATCATTTGAAAACTCAAACTTAGACATTAGGAGTTAAAGTAAGTAACACTAAAATATACATATGAGCTACTTAAAATGTTAAAATTTTATAAACGATATCTACTATTATGCTATCTGATCTCATGTGTACCAATTACTATATACTTACACCAATCCAGTACCCAAAATAAGTTGTTTTTTCGCATATAAGAATCCGAAACTAAACAATCATTGTCCAATCTCGATATCGCACAGGTAACAAAAAATTCTTAAATTTTTTACTAAACACATTATAAGTGATTTTTTAAAATTTTGTTTTGAAAAGAGGTTTGGTTTAACATTTTAACAATTTAGTGTCTATCAGGATATATGTACATCAAGCAATTCTATTCTAACTTATATTTATATAGGTATTACCTTTTATATTTTTATGTAACCGTAGTGAATCGAAGAAAACCATAACATTACGAAGATATAAAAACCGTCGGAACGTTATCGTGCGTGGCCGTGACACGATGCGGGCACTGTTTCCATTATTCATCGAATTACCGTATCGCATCAGATAGGACATCAACCGCGTGACGAATCAACATGCGTTAGCTTTTGCTTACCTACAGATACATTAAGGAGAAACGTTCTTTTGTGACTTATGATGATGATGATGTTGTAATACCTAGACAGTACTCCTGATTTAGTATCAAGAAATCACAATTTAACGCGAATAAATAAAAATAATAAAAAATGATAAACCTATTGAATCAAGAACGGGATATTTGACATCTCGTGAGGCCGAACATTACTAAATAATTTTTAAAATTCAACTCCGAAGGTGGTGGAAATAACTCTTTTGTGGGAAATTTATAAAAGGTATCACTTACCAAATCGCTACTTATAAAACAATTATGACAACCAGCGTTCCCAAAGTTGAAGGAAGGATGAGAAACAAGAATTGAATTTTTTACACAGAAATAAAATACTGCTGAATACTGCTATTGATACCAAAAATTTTATTACTAAGCTCCTAAACACAAAAGGATCAAAGTTATAATTGTTTAATGCGAGGTCACGGTTTAAACGACAACGATTAGTATTATATATGACGTCGTAAGTCGTGTGTAACCCACGGTAAAAAGGCAATGTACAACCCGCAACATACAAAGGTTGCCGGGCGGAGGTCATTGACCACGGCTGACCGGCGCCCGCGCAGCTCTCGTTCGAGTTTTGCATCGACCAAGTAAGTATGCACCGCGAGAGACACGCTTCGTCCATGTAGGTCAGACTTGCATTTATCTGTGTCACCACAAAGCGGATTTTAACGTTCAAGTTAATTAAATAATAAATAAACAATACTAAGTGCGCAATCTCGGTATTAAGTCGTGCTCTAGTTACTGTGACATACAACATACTCACATTTATGTATACCAAAACAGTGAATAAGTAATAAAATATTTAAAAAGTACGAAAATCCGCACGTACAAAAGGAGCTAGGCCAAGAAAGTAACTTTAATTGGTCCTCAGGCTTTTCAATACAAGAAAAAGTTCGGCGGATGTTGCATATTAAAGTATGCATGAAAAAGGTGATGCCACCGGTTAAAAGAAGGTGACGGTTAACTACCTTTACAAGCATCTTGGCCTCTGGTGACAATTTCAGATTTTTTCTTAGACATTTGTATGATGTTAAAAAATTAACAATATTAAAAATACATCCTACGAAATAAATAAATGCAAAATAATTTGAGACGCAGATGTGTCTCAAATTATTTTACAAAT
The DNA here is from genome assembly GCA_000931545.1 of Papilio glaucus. Taxonomy (NCBI): domain Eukaryota; kingdom Metazoa; phylum Arthropoda; class Insecta; order Lepidoptera; family Papilionidae; genus Papilio; species Papilio glaucus. Next base: position 226,122 of record JWHW01009911.1, read on the forward strand.
TGTCAACTAGTTATATACCAAAATATTCAAATAACCGAAATATGACAACTCCTTGTATGTTATCATATGAAATATGATCGTAGAACGAGGTCATGTTTTCATCTAATGCATTTACCGACATACTCTACTCCGCGTCGCTACAGCCACCTAACGTCAGACGACGTTATTGTTAAGCACTATTCAGTACAAGAAAACAATTTATGTCAGTTATGCATATGCCACATTGGCTATTCGCCTAATCTCAAAACCCGGTGAAGTGGCTATCAGTCACATAAAAAAGTTCTTGCTATACATATTTCATACTATCTACACTTTTACGTGGCCCTCCTGATGCTACGTACAGTGTCATGTTGAAAGGTAGAATCTTAATATAAAAAATGTAAATAATACTGTTAAAGTATTTAAGCAATGTGAATGGCGAAATGGATTAGTGACGAATTAAAACAGATACATTCGGTCACCATGAGCAAAATGTTTTCTAGCTTGTGTGTTGTTTATATTAATTAAAGCAAACTATAGGTAATAGAAACTGGTCACAATATACTATCGTCTGTATAACCAGTTTAGATGTAGAGGTAGTTGGTTTCGTTTCTAAAGTATACGTCGCCATACAGAAACGGAACTGACATCGTTCAAAGGCAGTGCACAGAGGTAATGGCGACGTAACAAAAGAGAGATGAGCGCAGCTTTCTAATATCAGATGTCAACTGGTCGCTCGCTCTGCCGGCGCCGTGTGCACAGACAAGGTAATTGTAACTCGCGACTTTTTTTTATCAAAGTTTGAAACTCTATATGACATTGGGGAGTATAAGGAAACTTTCTGTTTTGTTCTTATTAAGAAATAGAGTTATTAACAAGATTTTATTTTAGTCTGCTACATGTATATCAACATACACTTAATACAGGTAACTGTATGTTCATACGACTTATATTTTTGGTTGACCTGTATGTACTGATGTACGGATACATCAAGATGACGGAATCTTTCGACGTAATTTTTACCAATTTCAAATAGTCAAATTAATTTGTAAATATTCACATTTATTAAAGACCGATGACATATTTTTATAACTTTGCCCCAATGTCCTGATCTACAATATCTGCCTACCCCTCAGGATTATGGACGTAAGTGTTTGCTTATGTTTTTATTTATTTATCATGAACTAAATCTCTACCTTTTAAAGTGATAGATTAATTATTACAGAATTTGCAACGTTTTTATACGTGTACGAGTACTAAATCTGTCCCAATTGTTTAATTGAAAGAACACATTAATAGTATTATAGATTTTAAACGTTTATGAATAGAATATTGAAATAAGCTTATAAAGTATACAATTTTCAACTTTTACTTAGCCCCTGGCGACGATAAAATGTCACAGCATTTTCAGCCTAACGATCAAAGCACCGTAAAATTTAAATACCGCTCAAAGGTTACTCACACATACATACATCGAGTATGGACCGTTTAAATATCGCCGATCATTTAAAACGACAGAGCGGACGGATAATCGCTAGCTATATATTTTATTATATTGATACTGGAAGGGTCATTTAGATCCGACATAAGAAAGTGCGGACGCTGCCGAGTGGCCGGCTTGGTGCGGCATATCCAGTAAAACCGGTCGCAGTTGCGGTCAGTTTGCACGGCAAGCCATTGTCTAGAAATAGCATTAGCTGTAACGAGAAATTATAGTTGGCACGTAGTTCAAAGCCAGGAAGTTGTTGGCATTTTATAAACCTAGTACAACGTGTGTATCATTTATTTTCAACAAACCGTATAAAGTTTCAATATTTTAGTAAGTACACTTTCGAATAAGGAAATTAGTATGAAGTAAATAATGGAAACAAGAAACAGTAAAGCCGTTTTATAAAAAGTCAATTGAAGACGTTAGCTTTAATTGACTTTTTATAAAACGGCTTTACTCACGTTCGTGTTTTTTCTCGCTATTTTGTACCGACATGTTTCGGACCTGTCGGATTATTTATTTGGTTGGTTAGACTGTTTTTCGCTAGGGCATTCTAAATGGCGCTTTCTAGGAATACCGCATTTGTCATAAGCCACGAATTTTAACAAGTATTTTTAAGAAGTTGCACAATAATAAAAATAAAAAAATAATAATTTACTACTATACTGTACGTGGTTAATTTTAGACAGTAAAGATGATACGTCCATTTTTACTTTTAAAATTATAGATTAGCGTTCAAGTTTGCTAACATTTTATAAACAAACAAAACAAGTTAGTACTAAACTATTGTATAAACAAACAAAAAATATAGATAGATACTAAGCAAATAGGGAAAAGGCAATACTATTGTTTAATATATAATTAAGCATTAACATACAAAGGTGTAAAGAAATTATGAAATATTAACAAGCTCGTCCATCACGACCCGCTTTACAAACACCACAATGACCAAGTGTTTCCGGTCGGAGCGGTGTTATTTCCGGTCGGGCACCCGAACGCAGAAAAAACATTAATGACGCGAGAGAAATAATTTATTTTGGGTACAATCCTAAATTAAAAATATTTTGTTTGTTGTGGATTGTCCTCAGAGTTTTTGAAGTGAAAACTTCTATAGCCGCGTTAGATGATATTTAGTAGGGGGGGGGGGAAATCTTATAGAATCGCCGTGAACAACATGTAACAAGCGTCGACAACATGCTTATTTGAATTTAAACAGTTTCGACGAACTTTTTTTCATTTATTTTTCTTGTATTCAATTACGAATTTTATTGTTTTAAGATAATATCCAATAATAAACGAGGACTTATTTTGTTGATTATTTATTCATTTTTGAACTATTTTCGTGCCTTCCCACCTATTTTAAGTTTTCTCTTCTGTCGTCGTCTGTTTTTTTTTTAATTACGTAGCTTGACTTACCTACGTAACAGGCTTGGCATATGACAGTTGGAATATGACAAAATTTGAATTATCTTCCGTCAATATATCATCTTGTTTTAACTAACGACGCATGCATGTCGATCATCAAGCTGTATCAATGCAATTCTAGACATAGGCTTTCCCCGTCTTCCACCAAATGCGGTCTACCATTTAATTGAATATACCGAATATGAAAAATGCGAGATGTGTAAAATCCGTAATTTCTGCTTACCCTTTTCAATCTTAAAACATACCAAGTTCCAAACATACCAATGCACAAATCCTACCCTAAAACCATGACAGATGGCAAACGAGTGGAATACGATATCTAATTCACGTTTTACGTCTATGAAAAAACCGAACAATAGACGGTCTACAGCCCAGGAAAAAAATTACAATCGTTTTTGCTGCTCCAGTAACCTGGTTTAGGTATTTTCCTAGACTTAGTAATAAGAACCGTATTTGTTTTTTATCTTTATTTAATTGGTCCCATTTTTTTAGTCAAGATCTGAAAGGTAGTTTTGAATTATTCTTAATAATGCATAATATGACAAAGTTGAGTTTTACTTGCTTGGCTAATAATAATATTACTATAGGACTTACATTAAAATGATGTATGAAATAATTGTAGCTCTTTAAATAAGCTAAATAAAAGTCCCCAATATCTATCATCTATGGTTGTCTCACAATAACCTTTTTTTTTTCTTGGGAAACATTAATTAAAACGCATACGCCACATACTACGCTATTATTCGTGTTCGGTTTGAATCCTTATCCATTTAAATGAGTTAACTATCAAGAGAATTTAATGTAGATTATAATTGCCATTTAAACTATATCATTCTGACGAATAGTTTAGACGTTATCAAAAGTTTAAACTACAAAGTAAGTAAAAACTACGCGCAAGTGATTTCAAAAGCCGCGCTATGTACTTTTGTTTATCTTTCTTTGATTGAAAGTTGGTTATTATCATGTATTCTCATATAAATTTGATCAAAATCTAACCAGTTGTTTTTGAGTTATTCTTAACTAGCAATGCCCCGCGGTTTCACCCGCCCTGCAATTTTACCTAAACGAAATTATATTACCTACTTAATGCTACCGTAACCTCATCATCATCACCTGCACTTTTCCCGCGCATGTTTGGTCGACACCATATGGCCGTAGCACAATTAAATTGATATAACTTTTTTATTTATATACCGATTGAGATGAAACAAACACTAAATGTTAAGTGAAGCTTACCACGAATGAAGGCCTCTTATGAAGGCCCCCAATAACAGTTTTTATCAAATATCTTCCATGTACAGAAAGCGATCAGTTACATTTTTTATAATGTATAAATAAAGCGTATTTAATTGACTTTACATTGACGGTGTTCTCGTGGGTAAGACACCCCATATCCTGACAAACAAAATCAGTTAACAAACTGTCGATTCACAAAAAAACAAAACCGACTTCAAAAAACTATATTCCAAAACAATAAATGCACTAAAAAGTATAAAATAATTTTACGTAATTAAACATAAGAATCAATTCTTAATCATATTTATTTTTGGAGTCGATAAATAATATCTTTCCCATCGGGCTCGTACAATTGTGCAACATTAAATACAATCCGGAATAACGAATTAATTTAATTGAATTGATCCGTTGGGTGACCATGATACGATATGATGCAAAATATCCGCACAAGTTGCTTATTTAATTATTTCAAAGGAGTATAATTATTTAATTATTTTAAAGGTTTAGTGGTATTGTCCGTCAAACGTGGCAGTTTTAGGAAAACACACCAAGATGCTGCCAACAAAAAAGAAAGAAATGAAGACAGGGGAAGAAAAGGCAAGAATATATATCACTGGTGGAAACGATAAGACATATTAATAAGCCTAGTTTAATTAGCATAGTTTGAAAGACTATGCCTTCCGCTAATACACAATCGAAAGATTTAAAATTTAGCGAATAATACAACTGAACGTGAATGATTAAGTGAGTTTTATTATTGAACGAATGAATAAATATTTTTTTAAGTTACGTCTGCGACGTAACTTAAAAAAATATTATCTATCTTGTAGAAAAAAATATAGAACCGCTTCGAAATCTTTGAAGCACAACCATACCTATTATAATCTGTAGATAGTCCAATCGAATGTGTACATGTATATATCGGAGCGCGCTTAGTTTGATCGATGTTTATGTTTACAAATAAATAAGAATAAGGGTAGTTGAAAATAATGGTGACATTGCCATCTAGTCGATTTATTTTTAAGAGCGGGTACACCCGAATGGAGTTGTAGGTGTCATGGCGGGCGAGTCGTCATTCTTGAACAGCGACTCGCTCGTGATGGTCGCTTGCAAACCCATTTGCTCTTAATCGTGACTTATTGTTGTAATCTTTGAATATTTTTAGTGATTGTTAGTTAGCACGAGTAGTACAGTGATCAGACTATATTGTGAGACTTTTATTTTGGTAAATACCGGTGCGTACACGCCCACACGGTCTAAAGATGTCCGAGCAACGTCCAAATATACCAAACCATCATAATAATCCTTCGACATATATATATTAAATTTATTCAATGTTCCGACTTGTTTATTGATTGATTGAGTTTTAATTTTTAATAGCCTATCAATACTTCTCTTAAGTTTTATAAAGCGTTTGAATTATAAATAATGAGACATAATTTAGTAAGGAATGAAACAATCGATTTTTAAAAAACGTTCTCAAACATTAAATGAAATGAAAATTTCATGAAACTTGTCTATAAATATTGATACAACATCGTAAACATACATAAAAGGGTTGTATAGGTAAAATGTAATGTAATGCAGTAACCCAGACCCTCAATACATTAGCCATGACAATTGTGTGAACGATGGAGGCACAAATGTCGACCACATTCCGGCTCCTACACTTTTATCAATAACTAACCCTTATTATAAATTAACGATCCCATAATATTACAAAGAAATATGATATGAATTCTATTTTATGATATTAATGATTTATACCTTCAGAGTTTTTAAATAGGTGTACCGTTCATCAGCTGAACGTGCCTTAGTAATATTTATCTAAACAAACGTTCTTCATGTTTTCATTTACATGAACACTACTTATCTATTAAAAACTTTACAATTAGAAACACGACGTTTGTCATACCGTGTATGCTTACGTGACCTGACGAGTCGTGACGTAACAACCACAAAACTAGTTAAAGAAATGAAATGTATGTCAAGGTCCGCACCACAAAACAACTTGCGCGTCGCTGTAAGGACCACTTCAGCAGCGTTGATTGTAATAATTAAATATTTATTAGGGAGAAATATGGCGCGCTTTTTGCTTCGTCGGCCATTTTAATTGGAACAACGACTTGTCTTTGCTTACTTTATCACGGTAAAGTTTGTTTTACAGTTTACACTATAATTATTTTCTCAAAAAGGCAAGAACTTTATATGTACGACTTAGTTTTTAAACATAATTTCCTTTTATATAGTAAGACAAAGTTATTCAAATTATTCAAGAAGTTTTATAAATATTTATCAGTGTTTACATCCTATCACAATTATTGTGTTTAGCTTTAGACCTAATTATATTATTTCTATAAGCTATAGGAAGGGAAAAACATTCGCCTGACAATAAGAGATATGCCACATGAGTGTAGTCGTGATCGTCGTCGTCGGTCGAGTCGCGATGGCATTTAGCCAACAGTGATACATATAAACTGGAGATTATTATAATTGTAGTCTATATAATCATAATTATTATTGATAAATATACGCTCATACCAGTAACCCAGAGGGGTTGTCAGAAATCCCCGATTTCCTGCCTCCCTTCTACATTCATAAATCTACTCATGCACATGCACAGTACGTCACTAATGATGGACATAGCTTATGTCCATCATGTACCTACTCCTGCGACCACCGCTCAATTTTACAACACGTCTCATTACTCAGTATTATTATCAATCAAAGGAGGCGTTAAAAAATAAAAATGAAGATTATCCATACATTATGCTCGAGATATGTTCGATCAAGAATCGCTGAGTTGAGGATAAATTTAATCAATGTATCCTGTACTTACGCAACTATAATTTCTTTGTAAGAGCTTTTTGTTATTTACCTGGAATAAAAGAAAGTTTGTATTAGTACGATTCAACAAGTTCGAAACAGAACGGCTGGCTTAACAAATGCGAAAGCAATCCGAAACGAACGGAAACTAATAAATATAGAGTTACAAATAAAAGGTTAACACAAAGTCCGGGAAACAGAAATCATGTTTAATACGTGACTGTGAGCTAATTAAATTATGGAGTTTTGTTGTGGCCCCGATAACACTAATAGGATTGGGTTTGAGCCACGGCTTAAGGTGTTCCCTGAATCCTGTGATTTTACACAACGATAGCAGATACACCGATAATGTTAATTTGTTAGAATGTGACTGCATTGATTTTGTTGATATATTTTTCACATTTTGAGTGATAGTTAACAGTTTGTCAAGAAATAGTAAAATATTTAGCTTTGATGAAGCCTCTAGGCGAATGGTGGATAGGCACTGCGAAATGTAAGGTTTGAATCCACCTTTCGACTGTTGTCTTGAACCGTCTTGAATATTTTTTTTTCAAATTATAAAAAAATAGCTGCAATGCTAGTATAAGGACTGTTTCAAGTTTACATCTATCATGTTAAGTTAAACAAGATCATCATATTTATTATTATACTATATTTAAAATGTCATTTCAATTCCTTAGTTTTAACTAATTGCTTACTATTGTAATAACTTTCAACCCAAAATAGATATTTGAAGTTAAACAAAACCAATAAGTTAATTAACAATTACTGAGTATTTATCAACAATCCAAACGCTTCAATTAAAACTGAATAAATGTTTGTGAGGTAGTTAGCTAATTTAGTTAGCAGATTGTTAGTCCAATTAAAACGTAGAACAAATGCCCTACCGCTAAAAACTTGTCGGGTCCTTCACCCTATACAAACAAACGTAATAATCTTTTGTTGTACGAGAAAATCTGTAGTGCCTAGTCCGGTCTGGGAGTGGAACTGTGGACTGGGAGAGAAAGGAAGTGAAAAATAACAAATTGTGAGTTGTACTTTGTGGCAAAAATGAGTACTATTTTAATATATGCCGTAGTATAGGGAAAATTCTATGCACCAAAACATGAACGAATTCCATAGTAATATTTCAAATGCAAAAGTATTGCCTATTGTCCTAGGTGAACGACGGAACGCGTTTAGGCGACATTACGACGACCAATCTACTAAACGCCCGTCTGATATGGCGGCAAAGTGGGCCACACAGACAACGAGTACTTGATATAAGCGAATTTAAAAATGTAAAATGGGTAAATCCAGAAGCAACCCTACCTCCTTCTTTTCTTTTGCCACCAGGAATACATATTAGTATAAACTCATATGACAAAAACGTATAATAAAAAAAAACTCAATAACAAAGAAACACGAGCAGGCCAAATGCACACTTTGCATTGTGTCTAAAATACCATATTTATTACCAACCCTTTAGATGCAAAAAGTTGATGTCAGCAGATGTCTTACATAAAAAATCAAATAAAAAACTTGTTCAGATTTTGCCGAGTCATCCAGATGTATTGAATCGTATAAGCTCTTCTTACAATCTCTGAACCAAAATCTGTGTGTTTCGGTAAGAATACAATCCTAGGAGAGATTCAAATACAGAATTAGCCGTGCCGTAGCTTGGGTAAATTAAGCCATAAGGCAGTGATGACATATAAGGAACACCATGGTAAAAGCTCAGACAAAATACTGGAATCCATAAATTTGTGAGTGTAAAGTAGAAATTACACATTTTGATCCCTCCGTCTCCATTCTATCTTTTTAGCTTTTTTGTTTAGACTAGTCTTTCCTTTTTCGGCTTCGCATTCGGCCGCAGCGATTTTATTTGATCTTCGTTCATCGTGTGTACGGCAAAGGATTGGAACAGGTTTCCAGCATCAATATCCGATGATGACGTGGTGACCTAAAGATCAGTGAAAAGGCTAATTATAAACTGGCGCCAACGATCTTTGAATCACTTGGCTGCTAAGCATCAGGTGGAATAATTGTCATGGGCTAGTTTCTTTAGAATGAAAACTTACAATAATTTTTTAACTGACTGAATTTGATCCGATGATTGAAAACACTTGACTTAGTTGTGTTCAACTTGATATAAAATGTCTATGATATTTGGAACAATATTAAAATCGCTCAAGTACCCGCTCGTACACGCCCAATGACGCAATACGAGGTATTTATTAGTGTTAAATGAATCAACATAAATTAATATGAAATCCAACTGGGATTCAATCAGCACTCCAAAATTAAGCTCTCGCTGTTGTTAATGCCATTAAAATATTTCTGAAACAGTTCAATAACAACGATATACCAACAAGTTGCTGGTAAAATTGAGCCGATATAAATGAAATTTACAATGGCCTCGCAATTAACTCGAAGATAATTAGCAAGTGCCATGCGGTGGCATAAATTTATCGGGCTATGGCAGAGCCTAAATAAACAAATCGAATAAGTTAAGTCAAAGGCGAGCAAAATGAGTAAAGTGCTGTCAAGTGACGCAGTGATTTAGTCACTTTGACTCGACACTAGTGACTCAACGATTATCTCATCTCTCTTTCTAACGTTGCTTCTACCGTGACGCGAGTGAATGAATTAATGGTCACAATGCTTCGTCTACTTCATAATGGGGCCGTTGGAACGAATTGATTGTATGTTATAGATAAAGAGATAATGTATTTATGTACAGTTTGGTATATGGACAATACGTACAAATCGTGAAATAAAAAAGAAAAACAAATAACTATAACTTTCAGAAACCGTCTCTGTTTCTTATTTTTTCTGCTCAAGGCCCGCACTTACTTTTTTTGACTGTCGTTTCACTCAATAATGTAAAATTATAACCTATTGTATTCTTTAAAATTTTATCCAATTGTTCAAGTTCAAAGAACTACTTACTACTTCACAAGAGACATCAAACTTCAAAAAAACTTTAAAACAAAATTCGCTTAGAATAACAAAAAGTCAAAAACTCTACACCTTAGCCGTAAATTTTTATGAGTTATCATCTTTCTTAGTTTGTAAAGAAAGTACAAGTGAAATGAATTTTCAACAACTTTTGTAATAACTTTGAAAAATTTAATCAAAAATCGTAACCAGTCAAACGTCAGACAATTTTGTCGTAAAGACAAAAGTACCTTCACGTTTGAAATCAACGAAATGCAAACTCATTCGATTTGTAGGATAGACACATAAATATATGTACATCTTGAAATTACTTGTAAAAAGGCAAGCTTTTACTATCGTCATCAATATTTGAGTCAATTTGCTGACGTGTGATTCCACTATCCATTACCAGACAAAAACATTAACAACAACAACTAGACTTTATGTTGCAAAAGTGAGTGGCAGTGTTGGCAGGGGGATATTCCCAGGAGTATTTATATCAAGCAGGTCAGTGATGTACTTAAGAAAGGAGATATAATGAGTATCGTTAATCGACGCGCATTTATGAGTAGATACTTATGGATGTAGATGCAAAGAGAGGTGTGCCTGGATCGCGCCGAATGTAAATCCATGATCTCTGCTTACGCTTTTGGGTTCGGGCATGTTTATTCTCGTAAAAAGCAATTAGGCTTGGACATTCGTTAATTTTAACCAATAGTTATTAAGTGATCAAAAATTGATCTATATGGCCTGTTATTTTTAGAAAGTATTACGCAACCGAGATAACAAGAGTCTCTAACTTGATTACGAACCTATTGTGAACGACCGCCCATGACTCGCTACTCGTAGAAAAATAGTATGTGACACACTAACATACGAGTAATAGCTCATTGCTCAGCCTTAAATTATGGTGAGAGAGCAAACTAAGGTTAATTCCAATTGTAGATATCGCGTTCAGTCCCACTTAGCTTGCTTATTAATATCATAACTGTAGTCTTTATTAAACATAAAATATTTTCTTTTTATAGTCTGAAAGAATTTCTAACTAAAAATAATTATGTTTTTTTTTTATAATATAAGCGGTTTTCGTGCAATAGTCTAAGTTATATTTATTGAAATATATATTATTTGCAATATGTAAAAATGCCAATGTGACTACTATTTGCTTAATTTTGCCATGTTCTAAGGTATAATCTAAATATTTTAGTATTATCGATATTTAAGTTATTGTTAAAAAAGAAGCAATAGTTAAATCAACATTAACTTTATATTAAACTAAGTTTTACTATTGTACTAATTTTCCTTTTTTTTTTAAATTAATCAGACTGCTCCTTATTGCCAGCTGCCAGCTACAATACCGTAAAACGGTGTTGTCAGCGTTATAAAAGCATGTATCCATGATGTTGCTAACATTAGTTTGCTAAGTTTTCACGCGTGTACTTCTCAATCGATCATCATAATTTTTTGCACAAATTGGGTCAGGGTTACAGGAAAGGGACATAGGGTACCTCGAAAAAACTTTTCGAGGGATAGGAAAACAAATGTGTTTCTATAGTAATGGTAGGCGACAATAACATCTTTTTGACATTTTCTTACATGATATTAGATACTTTCAGACATTTACCTATAATTCCATATTATTATACGCGAAGATACAAAAACTACCGGCAGGAAAGATAAGAAGCGAATGCGTGCGAAGCAGCAGCTAGTTATAGATAAGTATTTATTGAAAAAAAAAAACAAAGATTTCGAAGACATGTCATGCTATTAGTATATAGGTCCACGTAACGGACTATGACCTTTTACGGTACAGAAATAAGTAGTGCATGGAACAGTGGAGTAAATATAAACTACCGCTACTAAACAAGTAACGCACTGTCGCTGAGCGATTACGGTAAGCCTATGACTTTTTTATACATTAGAGCGACGAGACGAAGAGGGCATTCACCTCAAAAAGAATACACCTCGAGTACCATAATGCGGGATTATAAATAAACAAAACCTTACGCAGTGTTGCGTTAGCGCGTAACCTTGAGACGAAAATATTCTATAACCTTTAGACATAATGATATTGATGGAGTATTACTTCCAAGTAAAATTACGACTTGACGGTCCCTACAAGATCAATCATCATTCAATTTTTTTTTAAATTTATAAGTTGCATTGATTCTTAAGTTGCTAAAGTTACTCATGCTAAATAGAGCACTAATAAATCAAGTAACTAACTTAATCCATATTTATAAGCTAACTAGAACCCCTAGGGTTTCTGTGAACCCATTGTAAATAATTTTCGAACAAAGTGGGCGCAAGCCGAAAAAGTTTTGCCCTGGGTCAACGGATTTGCAAGAAATGCGTCCCTTCACTAATCATTGATTGCCATAAAAAACAGTATTTCGTCATATTTATTACATTAAAATCTGGCTGCAGAATATCATAATCATAAGAAAGATAATATTACGACTATTACTAAGAGTATTCAAAAGGTAAATAGATTTACGTTCTATGCAATCAAGTAGTTTAATTATTGAGCATTTAACAGCTTACAGGAAAGAGAAAAACTTACTGTAAATATAGAAGACATCCTGTTAGAATTGTAAGGTGTGAGATTTTTTTATACATATTTAAAGGCTTATTGACTAGTGATAGTAAAGACAAAAACAATTAATAACAGAATAGGTTCTTATATCGAAGATAATATAATGGTGTCTTTTCGTCATGTTTTGCCAATCCACGACTGGATAGCATAAAATTGTCAAGTCCCTGTACTTTCCATTGGATCTTAGAATCCAACTGAACGGAAGACGTACTATTGTATCAAAAATTAAAATTTCTTCTCAGACAGTTATGGAAATATGAAAAAATCTAGGCAGTTTCTGTTCGTCTCGCCTAAACATAAGACTCGTTAAGTAGCCTGGCTACCGTTAAGACTGCATGCCATCAATATCCCTATAACAGTAATCGACAGAAGTAAAACAAACACTCAGTCATTTATTTTTCTTTAAACAAAACGATTTGCACTTAGACTTTGAACTTGAGTAAGTAGTACATTAACCTGTAACAATATAACGCGATTTTTTTGCGAACACGCAGAGAGATATAAATCTGGATCCGATCGAATAAGCTTTGAATTTCATAGGCACCTTTTTGCAATTCAAACGAGGATAAATTTCCGACTCAATAAATATTTGGTTGCAATAAAATAGACTGATCGAGAAATCTCCACAATGTTATTTCATCGTCAGTGGTGGCGTGATTTTTCCAACACTCCTTTATTTGGTGCCACGGGAGAGCTTGTCAGGCAAAATATATTTCGTCACGTCACCAAACACTCTAAATTAAGCCTTTGATGGATCTTTGTTTAGTCAACAACGTCGGTACAAGATTTTTTATCAGACGTTCCCGAGACAAATTGCTAAGGTCCTTTGCCTGTACAAAACACTTTTATTAGAATAACTTTTTGTAAAGCTATGACGTAGCTTTTTGCCTGAATGGAAGACTTTTATTAAAATAATAAAATTTTTGAAGATATTGTACAAAAAAAATTGATTAATATACGGTTTTTCTTAGTGGGATAAGTTTTATAAACGGTGCCAATTTTCCATTACGACTTTCTCGTTAAAAACAACATTTACTCTTAGGAACCTTTACAACTAAGAAGTAATATTTTAGTATATATGAAGTGATACCATATTCATGTACATACAATTAGTAATTAAATAGTAAAGTGTTCGTTTAGTACTTTAAAAATGGATGTCGTCACACCGAAAATTTTAGTCACAAAGTGTACATTAGAATACAAGAGAATTTACATTACAGATGAAATCAAACAGTTCCTTTGAAATTAGGTTATTGTTTTTGTAACAATTTTTAATACGAAGAGAAATCTACCACTTTAAATTAATATTTATGTAGTAAAAACAGATATCGGAAATATATTGTATATACGGCAAGAAAACGATTTTTGTGGCATCATTATCACCATCATCAACTTCTTTATATCATCATCAGATGGTGGAGTATTAAAGAAACAAAAAAAATATCGATAAGAGTGGAATTATATAAAGATTAACATTACTTAAAAGTTGACACGCAAGCAACAGCTGCTGTGTACTTGAAGTGGGTAAAACTCGAGACATTTTAGAACAAACAAACGAAACAGCGAAAGCTGCCACTTGTTTTGTTTATAACATCTTTTCTCGTATCCTCCTTATACATTCACTTGCTGAAGAATAACTTTTATTTATCAAGTTCAAGAAAGTGCTAGACGTAAAACATTTGACACGTAAACTAAGACGATCAAATCAAGCCAGAGTCGTCAACAGCAGTTGTAGATGGATCGGCTCCGCAAAAGTGTACAAGAAAGGACATCGTGTCGCTATCGATGACCGATTCGACCAATTCGAAGGTTTATAATCGTGTCATAAATGGGTATTGATTTTTTTTTGTTATGAAAAATTAACTACATGACAGCAGTGTCTAGAATTGACAGCAAGAAAGGTAACAAAGGCATATCTATTGTGAGACCGAATACGGTATAAACATTTTATATTTATGACGGCACGATAATTGAAAGGCGCGCTTTGAATGTCACGTAAGCTCATAATCTACGGACAGTCAAACTACACAACGCTCACACGAACATTCTCCGCTGTAAAGGTCACGCCGCTAGCGTGACATAACTCAAAATAATTGATTTCAAGAACCATACGCCAGCATAACCGATTAATTGTTAACGCTCCAAGAACAAAAGAAAAAATTAATACGCAACCATAAATAAAATAGAGCAATGTTGGCGCGGCAGAATAACAGTTTTTGTTTAATATTGAGCCCCTTTCATTTGACCTCCGCTGAACAGTTAAGTACCAGGCGGAATACAATATAAAAGGCAATAATAAAAAAGTGAGAGCTTTCATCCCCTCGTAAAGATAATAACTTGGGCATGCCCAAGTCGATGAGATTAAATAACTCGCCTTCAAGTTCAGAGAACCAGAGTTCATGGGGGCGGGTAATCGGTGAAATTCTGAACCGAGACGACCTTTAACAGGTCAGAACAGACGTCGGAATAATTAGCTAGGTGTTCATTTTACAAAACATCAAATTGAGTTATCATATTATTTGATCTAGTGATGAAGATAACAAATATAAAAGAAGTTTTTGGTACTTTTATTAAAAGTTTGGTTGTTGAAAATACTACGATTGAAAGTTTATGGATAGTTCTACAAACGGCAAACTAAAGTTTATTATACTTATTTTAACAAGCAGAGAGTCTTCGATGTTTCACCGCCGCCCACAATACCAGTGCAGTTTTTTCTAACTGTATATTTTATATAATTTTACAATAAAGCTTTTTCATGCAATGATTTCCCTTATTGATTGTTACATTTGCCTAATGAAGATCAGAAAATTTAATATTATAGTAAAATATTATGTCAATAATTAAAAAAATATTTTATCTATTTACATACTTGACATTTTTCTATTTATCATGAGATATAGACCTATTTCTGATAAAATCCTCCTGCAGAGAGTGAGTAGGTACTGTAGGTACAAAATGAATACCCAATATTGATTTTAAAATATTAGAAGTTTCTCGCTTCAGACAGTATATTCCTCCTACGTCAATAAATATTGGACATAACGTGCTAAATAATGCATTATGCAAATAATGCAATACATTAATAAAATGCGAACAATATTAAGGCGTACTTTCACGGTATGGGAATGTTGGCTGGAAGCGCACGGTCAAGACTGGAAACTGGTTTTGTGAAGCGATTTCTAACTTGCAACTACCTTTTTAGAAATATCTCTTTAAGTACAGACCGCAGTTACTTTAAATAAATATGTACTTTCTGTGTTAGGAAGACAGGGGTCAGATAAAATGGTTCAAAATGTGCATATTCATCAATGACATAAAAATTAACACTTATTGGCAATAACTAATTTTTATAATGTCACAAATTACTCTTATGATGACAATGAGCTTTAGTGTTTTCCATTTCTACATACAGAATATGAACAAGGCGATGAACACTTAACCTCCAGTGGGCCATTTTCTCATAAAAATTATATAACATACAAATAAGTTTATTACTGGAGTCTGAACTATACAGTACATAAAACAAAACTGAACGACAACTCCAGTAGTTTCCGCGTAACAACAATCAGTCAGAACATTTCCACACAACCGGGAGCCGGATATAAAGACAAATAGTCCGATTTATTTCTAAACGCATTAAAACTTACCCGCACTTGGTCCGAGTTAGTTTATTTACTGCTACCCCGGCCAATGGATCACCGGCTGTTTCTGATTTTTTTTATAACCCATTAAGAAGTGGAAAATACGGAAAATGTTTCGTCGCTAAAACAATAAACCCGAAGAGCGAGCAATAAAGGAGAAACCATATAAGTTCCATAAACAATAGACCGCTTTGGACGGTGTTAAAACAAAGAAAAGAAATGTTGTGTATTTTCGGAGAAGTAGTTGCTGGTAACCTTATTGACGGTTCTTACAGCTTCATCGAATACAGGGCTCGCGATCCGAGTGATCTTGAGCTAAAAAATAAAAAATCTAGGTCCCTAACGTAATCTAGGGGCCTAGTTGCTGGATTTAGCAGCTATCGGTCTGGGTGAGGTGTTTACGCAAATTGAACGTGTTAGAAATGATGTTATAATAATACGTTTACTGATAAATATAAAAAGTTATTTTACATATCCTACGGTGGTAGACTATAGCAAATTAAGATACTGGAAGTAATGTTAATGGTATACGAGAAGAGAAGAACGATATGACTGAAAGTAGTGACCTAAATGACAAAAAAAAAGATCATGACGCCTTTCTTAAAACATGCACGATCTGGTGTTTTCGATAGTTGTCAACTGCGTTGGTTACAATCTAGAAAAGAAAAAATGATAACTAGTTTCTATTTAGTTGTATTATGACAAGAAGAGCACGAGAATGCTGTTACATTATACACGTGGATTAAACGTGAGCCGCTACGAGAAAAGGCTACACCCGTGTTCTTACACGTTGAAGACATTGGCAAAGTTTTCATTGTTATATCTCAGTTATATACCACCGTTTATAACGTATCGTATTCGTGTTTAGACATGAAATGTCAAAAAGCGTAGTCCTAACAACCGTCCAATTATCAAATTCAGCACAATTTCTCAAAGTCTGTGGCAACATTCATATCGCGACGCTGTAACCTACTTGTAGTAATTAGAAACAAAATTGTTCACAAAGCCCGGCCTACTGCGCCGCGATTTTCGGGCGGTAATTTTAAAACACACGTTTATTTTCTCACGTCGCTGGCTTAATGCCTTTCGAATCCAATTAACATCAGAAGTTAAGTTTCGTATAAAAACGAACACAATTCATTCCGAAGTTTAATTAATCATTTTTATCGGAATCCGGCAGACCGGACAAATACGACGTATGAATTTTACAACATATAAAATTAACTTATTAGTTGTTTTTATACGTTGCTGCTACGTCTAGCTTTGGTATATTACTTAGTCAATACCTAATTTACTTTAAATATATAGGTGTACGAGCATAAACGTGGCAATAATAATATATAATAAATCAGCCTTTTTCTAGAATGTTCCCCATTGCAGGGGCACAGGCTCCTCTCCGAGAGAGGGAAGGGGCCGTAATAGCATGTGTAATTATTTATTTTTTGTAAAGAAGTTTCTTTCGTTATGTCTTTTTTGTGTTTACAAAAGTAATGATTCAATAAAATGGTATTAAAAATCTGAATCTATTAAAAAAAAGTTTTAGTCTCCTGGGTGATCAGGAAATGCTTCAAAAATCACTACAAATAGATGTGGGTTTTTGGTGGCCCTTTTTCGTTAATACACTTTAGCGTAGCTCCTCAGCCAGCAAGCAAACGAATAACGAGCTGTACGAACTCCGTTCTAAAGTCACAATTACACGCAGTCTTATAGTTTAGGAAATACTTCGGGAGCGGCTAGGTACAGTAAAATACATTATATTTCATTACATATATTAAATTTTGAAATACAAAGCATGTAACGTTATGGTTGACATATTATAACAATCGGATAAAAACTCCTACATAATCTTAATTACTTTGTCTTTATTTTATTTTTTAATTTACTAGGTCACAAAAAAATACGTTAAAGATTTAACAGTGGTAGAGCCCGCAACAACAACATCTGTTGTACATTTAGGCCGGCTTGACCGGTGAAATACCACGACCTCACAGAAAACAGGCGAGAAGTAGAAGTACCCTGCGTTTCGTCTGTTGAGTGAGGTGCCGGATGCCTAATTTCAGCCCTCTTCCCCTTTCCACCTTTTAAGATGGGAACCCGAAGAGGATTGAACGGGATGGGGTTAACGGGGAAAAAGAAATATGCTTTTTCCTCTCTATCTCTGTCCATTAAAGGTAGGCAACGCATCTGATGTACATTTACTTGTTGCAGATGCCTATGCGTAGCGCTCGCTTAACATCAGGTGATCCACCTGCTCGTTTGCCACCTTCTTCTATAAAAAAGATACTATAACCGATTAATGATCCACAAGTCCGTAATATTATTCAAGAAAAAATAATCGAGGCGGAACAAAACCCTTGAATACTACCTTCCATACGTCAGCAATTTTTTACGCAAATACTTAAATAAACCAGATTTTCAATTTATCAAATCGCTTATCCAGCGTTCCGTTCTGAACACACGCCGGGGATACATTTAAACGGCGTTATTCCAAAATCTGCTATCTGCGGATAAAATTTCTTTTCAGAGCGCGGGAATTCTTAGATATTGAACCGCTTCAATTTCCGCGCGAGTACAATGTAAACAGTTGCCGCCAGATCGTCGGCCGCTTTTTGTAAACAAATAATAACGGTACACGAGTTAATTTTCTCCTTACCTAGAGGAGTTTTACAAAGCTGTAGTAAAATGGTCGTCATTATGTAATAGGGCAAAGACAAAGAATTACCGTTTTCCGTTGGTTCCGTGTAGTAACAAAGATATTGATATAACCCCAGTAGCATTAATTAACGTTTACATATATTGTAATAATGAGGAAAAGACTGATAAATAATTTGTGTATGTGATTTGATGGGCCGTATTTACGAACGGACGGGGGACACGAATGAATGGCAGACACGTACATCATGATGCATCGTTGGTACGCCTCCCACAAGGTGAACCTAAGATCTGCTTAAGGGTACACAGGATTAGGACGGCAAGGGCGATATGTAATGTTAATCGATCCTTGGTAAAGGCCTGAAATTGTCATATAGCCGATGGTATTGGGGTATTATATGAGAAAATCAGAACAATTTCAATATTAAAGAAAATTTTCTTTAATATTAAAATTTTACGCCAATGCCAATATTAAAATTGACAACGCCCGTATCAAATATTACTTTAAAAGCGGAATCGAAACGGGAGCCGTCAGCGCGGGCCGGTGCTAATGGTATTGGAAATACGGCGGCTAATTAAGTCTTTCATGTTAATTTATTACCTGTTTTCCACCGAAGCCTCAGCTATAATCAAAATAAATCGCTTTTCACTAAGACACGCGAGAGGAAACGAACAAATGGATTGGTAGGGAACGTTACCCGGTTTCGGAACTGTAAGAAATTAACAACAGAAACATCTGGGACAAGATAACCAGTAAAAAGTCTTTCATGCGAACTGTTAATATCATGTCACAGAACTGCACCTATGCAAATGCACCTTTATAACTTTATAAGAAAATAAATCCTATTCATTTTTCGTATAGAAGAAGGTGGCAAACGTGCAAGCGGATCAGCTGACGTTAAGCGAGCGCTACCCATAGACATCCGCAACAAGCAAATGTGTTGAAGATGCGTTGCCTACCTTTAATGGACAGAGGAGGGGATAGACAATAAAAAGGATATTACCTTATACCCGTTAACCCCCTCCCCGTCCAATCCTCTTCGCTTTCCCATCCTACCCTTTTGAGGAAAGGGTGGTAAGAGGAAGTAGACTGAAATTAGGCCTCCGGCGCCGCACTCAGACGAAACGGAGAGTACTTCTTCTTCACGCATGTCTTCTGTGAGGTCGTGGTATTTCACCGAGCCGGCCCATTCGTGTAACAGATGTTGTTGCTGCGGGCTCTACCACTTTCGATCTGATCGAGATTGGAAGTATCGAATATTAAGCACATCCCTGTATGCAAGATTTTATCTTAACATTTGTGTATCAAAATATAATCATTTGAATACTTATAAAGAAGTTAATACAAACTAGTTAACTTGATTCTCTTTTTACTTTGATTAAAAATGTGACAGGATATGATCCTATCGTAATACACCAGCACATTTTCTGTAAATTTTTACGTAATAATCCAAAAATGTAAGACTTATCGATGTCACCAGACGATATAATGCCTCAACTTATAGCAACTGTAAAACTAGTATTTTTATAAAATAAATAAATATGCGCTCACGCCCGTCACCCAGAGGGGTAGGCAGAGATTATGGATTTCCATTTGGCGCGATTCTGGCACACCTCACTCGCTTCTTCTACATTCACACATCTCCGCATGTATGCTCGTCGGTTTTGGGTGCTCCTTATATCGCCCTTTTTAAGTAAACCACTAATCTGATCGATATAAGTTCTCCTAGGGCATCCCCTACCAACTCTGCCACTCACTTTTGCAACATAAATTTGTTTCCTTATTCTCTCTTCATTCATCCTTTCCACAAGCCCGACCCACCGAAGCATACCTTTCTCAATTCTAGTCACAACGTCCACTTTTAAGCCACATTTTTCCCTTATAGCGCTATTTTAACCCTATCATTCAAAGTCACTCCTAATATACTTCTTAAGGATCGCATTTCAACGGCATTTATTCTACTAGCATGCTTTTCCTGCCAAACCCAGCTCTCACTTCCATACATTAAAGGAAAAAACTTCCATACATTAAAGTACAAACTTGTACAGCATTGTGTATTGCCAGGCGAGCCTTCATAGACACATTCTGACTCCTCACTACTGTACCTATACCCCCATTCACTTTATTTCCCGTGTTCACACGTCGTTCATGCTTACCATGCCATATACCATAATCTTTAACATGCTTACCATCTCTGTTTAGTAGAGAATACATCCCAAATACACGAACTCTTCCACCTGTTCCACTTCTTTACCGTTTACATTTATTTCAATCATAGTCTTACTTTGTTCTCTTTTAAACACCATTACTTTCGTCTTATCTACATTCATCTTCATACCTTTACCTTCTGATGATTCATTCACTACATTCAGCATAAGTTGTAAATCCGCCGCCGATGATGCGAACACGACCTGGTCATCGGCATACAAGAGACATTTTACAACTAGTTCACCCATTCTTAATCCACAATCTACGTCTTTCAAACCTTTCAATCAATCATCCATAAAGAGATTGAACAGCCACGGGGATGCTACACAGCCCTGTCTTACACCTTTATCGATGCTAAACCAATCTGAGTAGTTTGTAGCAAACGGGATTCTTACCACGATTAGCCTTTTTGAGCTCCCGATATTTTGGCACAGTTGCATGCGCCATGGTCAGGGGCTGACTGATTTGTCAGCCCGTTTCTTACAAACCTTTTATAAGTAAAAACCACGAAAGTTTAAAGCAATCTGAGTAGGCCCCGTTAATCCTAACACAAGCAGTAGAATCTTTATAAAGAGACTTCAATTCAAACTCAATCAAGGTTGACCACAGATCATCTCTTTTAACTTTATCATAGGCCTTTTCTAAGTCTACGAAGGCGAAGAAAACTTTTTGGTTTTGAGCCAGAAACTTTTCTGTGATCATGCGTAAAGAAAAGATCTGATCCATGTAACCCATTCCTTTCCTAAAACCTCAAAACAAACTTTCAAAATATCCCTTCCATCTCTTCAGAATTGCTACTTCATCATTCAGAAGGTCCCCATTTTGATCACGAACAACATTAATTCTCGATAGTACTGACCTTCCTCTGGTATTTTTGACGTATTTCCAAAACATTTTTGTCTGCCTGGAAGTCATCAGACAATCTTTTTTCATTTTTCTCGTTCCTTTTTTGCTTCTTTCTATTCATTATCTCTTTCACTCTCTTCCTCAAACAACGGAATCGTAACTCAATCCTTTCGATATCTTCATTCGTACAGTCTGATTGCCTGGCTTTTGCTGCCAGTACATCCAGCCACGCTTTCTTCTTCGCATTCACTTCCATTCGAACTTCCCTATCCCACCGTGTTGGCTTTCCTTGCGTCCTTTCTCTTGCTTATTCCACATACTTCGGTGGCAGCTTCCACTATTCCATTCTTTATCCTTCCCCAAACATCCTCAACGTTCATTTCTTTCAAATTCCTTTCATTTAACTCGCAAAATTTATCTTCCAAATATCTTAAATATTTTTCTATCACACAATCATCTTGCAATAGTTCTACTATAGTATTTTCATAGACTAACATAAATATGTACAAAATTGATATGGCATTTAATATATGTAAGTAGGGTGTGCGAAGAACTGGCGAAGCGGCAAGAGGCAGTAATCGACCTCAATCAAGCGAGCGGATACCTAATACCGAGCCAGTAAGCTCTAGCTTGTTTGCTGATGCTATCAGTACCGTAGTGGAGTAGCATCATATAAGACGATTGCTATCGACAAAATGCAAAGGCGACGTCACACTGACTCTTTTAACTTTTAGTTAGCAAACGTTACTCCTTTTGTATGTAAAACGTGTATGCACTAATTCATTTTAAGATGTAATACAAGCAATGTATTAATGTTGTACAGTCTTTTGGACCGGGGCTGTCCAATGACGCGGTGCGAGGAACTACTAATTTTCGGAGATGTCGATGCTGGTAACCTTATTGACGGTTCTTACAGCTTCATCTGATACAGGGCTCGCGATCCGAGTGATCTTGAGCTAAAAGTAAAAAATTCTTGGTCCCTAATGTAATCTGGGGGCCTAGCTACTGGATTTAGCAGCCATCGGTGTGAGTGATGTATCTGAAGTTAAACGTGTTACCGTCGAAGACTATAATGACGTCCACTAAGTAGGGGTGTTGTCTACGTGATCGTCGAGGGAAGGAGCGTATCTGACCCCCGACGGTCGTCAACTGTTTTAACGAGCGTCTGGGGACCGTCCTGTACCGTGGGTGCGATTTGTGTTCGCGATGCGTATCTGTCGTCGTACTCGTAGGCGAGGACGGTGAGAGTTTTGTCGTGTCTGTGCTATGGTTTAAGTGTC
>JWHW01009911.1:261381-275055 GCA_000931545.1 Papilio glaucus
ACTAATTACAGCTGTAATGTCGGCTGTCTAACGGATTCAGCGTATTCCCGGAGTTTCTTTTGTTTTTTGAGGCGCCCAGAATCCCAATACACCTCCCATGCCCTCTTCATTTTCTTACGTGCCTGTACTTTAATAAGTTACAGTTCTAGAATCCAATAATTGCGGAGTATAGGTATTCAATTTAACCTTATTCAAATTTAATTTAAAGTAAACAAAGTATTAGTTATCTAATACACATATTTTTTTTATACGAAATATAATTTAGAATAAAAATTTTCGGAAAAAACCTTCACGTATAATCTCCAAAAGTTATTTCCGACAGATTAGCCGATAAAAACAAAACAAAATGGAAAGAAAACATCGAGATATATCCAAAGAAATGCGCGATTGGAAGATTTGGCTTCGTAAAATAAATCTGGCAAGTATGCGCCTGTAGTCATTTAAATTAGCAATTTCCCGTTTTAGAGACATCCCGCATCCCGCTCTAAACCTTTATAAACCGACACGGGCGTCCGCGAGCCGGGTTTACAGCCTTCGTTTTATGTGTAGCTTAAATTCTTGCGTCAGTTAAAAAGAAATTTACCGAAGCGAGAATAAAGCCGCGGCATTACTTTAAAAATTTCACCTTTGCTAAAAATTAATTTATCTAGCGCGTGAATTCTTCGCTGAATATTTAAATCTAATCTAAAGTTCCTATGCCACGTCTGTCTGTTTGCGATAAACTCAAAAGCTACTAACCAGACAATTAAACGATTTTCACCGAAAGACGTATGTATAGACATGACTTTACGACAGAAAAAAAGTTGTCCGGTTACATGTTCTCCTCCTAACCCTACCTCATCCCTGCAAAGCCGAAGCGGGTCGTGTATTCTGCCGATTAATAAGTATTCCTGTTATCCCCATCGATTTCCGTTAAGCCACTCTGTGTCTCGGAGACAATTGGGTGGGAGAAACTGCTACCTCCGACCACGTTATATTCTACGAGATTATTGCATAACTACTACTAACTGTGGCTTAAAAGTGGATGTTGTGACTAGAATTGATAAGGGTATGCTTCGGTGGTTTGGGTATGTTGAAACGATGAATGAAGAGAGAAGAAACAAATGTATGTTGCAAAAGTGAGTGGCAGAGTTGGTAGGGGCGCCCTAGAAGAACTTATATCAATCAGATTAGTGGCTTGTTAAAAACGAACGATATAAGAAGCACCCATAACCGACGAGCATGTGTGCGTCGATGTATGAATGTATAAGAAGTGAGAGAGGTGTGCCAGGATCGCGCTAAATGGAAATCTATGATCTCCGCCTACCCCTCTGGGTTACAGGCGTGATCGCATATTTATTTATTTATTACTACTAACTAAAGTAAAACTACTGAAAAACTAGTTATTTTACCTTGTAATGTCATAAAATAAAATATAATCCTCTTTAAATATTCATCTTATATATGAATAAACATGTAGCTAGCATCTAATACATCCATTTAAGTGCATTTTCTTGCAATGGCCTCAGTGAGTCACAGTCCTTGAAAATACGAGCTCCGTTTATCTGCGAGCCAATAAGATAATTGCAGCACATTTTATAATGCATCTGTATAAGGAGATCTATAAATTGTTGCTGAATGTTTATATAAATTAGAATTATGTTAATATAAAATAATAAAGATTACTTTAAAAATTAAACTGGGCTATTTTTTTTTGTTTATTTCCTCTATTCCGCTTAGAACGTGCTGAAAATAATAAAAACTAGACTTCAACGTCTAAAGGATGAAATTTACTAATACATGTATAAATAATAAATAAATATTCGCTCACGCCCACAACCCAGAGGGGCAGGCAGAGATCATAGATTTCCATTTGGCTCGATCCTGGCACACTTCACACAGACATGTTCGTCGGTTTCGTTATTCTCTCTTCATTCATTCTTTCAACATGCCCGAACTACCGAAGCATACCTTTCTCAATTCTAGTCACGACATCCACTTTTCCCTTATATTGCTATTTTTAATCCTATCATTCAATGCCACGCCTAATATACTTCTTAATGATCGCATCTCAACGGCATTAACTCTACTAGCATGCTTTTCATATATTAAGGTGGAGACTAGTACAGCATTGTATATTGCTCTTCTGGCAATATATTCGGCCTTCATAGCCGAGCCACATTCTGACCTCTTAATACTATACCTATAGCCCCATACATTTTATTTTCCGCATTCACTCGTCGTTCAAAATCTTTAACATGCCTACCATCTCTACTAAACGTATACCCCAATTACACGAACTCTTCCACCTGTTCCACTTCTTACCACCGTTAACATTTATTACAATTATTTAAATAATTCTATATTACTATTTAGATTATTAGCATAAGTATCGATATTAAAACAATTATCATACGTTGTTGTAGTGTGAAAATCAAAAATTATTACTTTCAATAGGACTAATCTAAATCTAATTAAGAAGCAAAAAATATATGCAAGAAAACAAATTAATAAAGCGTTTAACATGACTCCTTCACAGCTATTAGCGCACGCGGTGCGAGTTAAGAAATCAAAAGGTACTAACCTACCAGCCATTGAAGTGAAATGAGGGCAATGTTCCACTTTTGGTGCACAACCGGTTTAGGCTCATGGGAACGACTTCGACATACACAGTTAAGTTTTTAAAGGTACTATTTTATTTCTCCAAATCCAATGAGTAACAATGAATAATCCGGATTAGGTCAGCTAAGTATACCACTACTACGCTATCCGGCTCGAGGGACCACATTCCTTAGCCGTACACCGCGTGGTCCGCGATTTATTCTATTGATTGTAATCAATGTAACGACAAAGTATTATTAGTAGTTATAATATTGTTGTACGACATTTACGATAAGTGTTAAGGTTGAGCTAATTGAAAAATATGAACAACAGCTATAATTCATTTTAGACTTTTTTTGGTGACTGATATCAGAATTGAAATAGTAAATCTGTACAGAAAGTCGAATTATGGACATTCATTTGTCAACAATAGAGTTTACAATTAATTAGCAAAATAATCAATAGCGTTGCATGGCAGATGCAAGCATTTCAAGCGATAAGAGTCAAGATTCTAATATATTCAGGTTTAGTGATCAAACCAACGACACTTTCGTTGGAAATCAACAGTGGAATATTTATAACAGACAAATTCCCAGGTCAAGTCGTGATTTAAGCTATGAAATATTATTTTCGTCTGATATCAGAACTCAGAACACGAAAGTCGTAACAATATCCATTACGGAATAGCTTTTTAAAATGTCGAGGTGTGTTATTGCAAGTAACATTAAAATGTCAGCGACACTGATTTTTTTCATTCGTTGCATGTTCAATTCAGTAGTGTTCTTTTTTATGTTTACTATTGTCTACCTATGTTTTGCATACTTAATCACTTCATTGGAACTTTTTGATTATAATGATTTGGTATTAATATTGTGCTTTTTTTAGTGTTTGGCACTTTGAAATTATTGTCATATTGTTATCTACATAACAAATTAAATAAAAAATGTAAAAATATCTTATGGCCTTTCAAAAAGAGATCGTATTCCGGGAAGCGCATCGTGTTACGTAATGTTACGTAATTACCAATGTCTTAAAAATCCCAACGTAAAACTGCTGGTAGTTACAGATATATAAACATCTCGAAATGATATTTTGTGAAGTGGTTCATCCACTACAGTCGCATTGGATAATATTTATTATTTCTAGTGATTATGCGACGGGAAAGTTATTACAGCGAACGGATATTGTTGTACGAGAATAAAAATAGAGGGCGCAGGATACAATAAAGGGAAGTTGGTAAACTAGGTTTATGTATCCGCTTTTACAGTACAAATCAACGAAATATATAAACTTAACTGCAATAGGTTGGTATACTGATGGTGATGATTCGAGCATTTAAAAATCAAACAGTAATACTGCGTTTTTTAAGTTGATTGTGATAGAAAGAGATGAAAATCGCTTGATGCATCGAGATATCAAATGTTATAGTCAGCTGACTGACTTCTACAAAACTTAGTTCATAACGTTTTTAACTCAATTATCTTAAAAATATTTAGTTCACGAAGAGTCGAACCTATACCGTCAAATTGTAAGTCGCTAGCTTTCTGAGTCTCTGAGTCGACATCGCTTTGGTAAATTATTATTAGGTTCAAACTTTTTTAACTGTAAACATTATGGTTCTCATGCGTTGACTCACACAAATCATTCTCGCAGTCATTCTATGATAATTTAAAATCAACAAAAAAGGGTATTGGTGTGAAATTTTATGAGTCCAACTCTAAAAGACTTAAGTGAGTTCGTGGCCTTATTTCAAGAGAACGAGGGATGATTGACCTGGTGAATAATAGGATTACGGAACAAGAAGACCTCAGCTGGTTTGTGACGAGAGAGTGATTCAAATTTTTTGCGGTATCATGAAAAGTGGAGCGCTAAGATTTCACTCAGAGTTCTTTATGACTAATCCGAAATAAATTGCTCTTGAAGTATAAAATGACGAAGTAAACACGAATATTTTTCGTCAACAATTACTAGATAAAATTTCTTTGAGTTTTCTCTTTTGGTACTGTATTATTTGCCTTCTTGTTAAAAACGCTTTTGTATGAAATATAAGGCAACTAAAAACCTGCAAAAAGTCCAGGCATTTCATTGTTATCAACGGATCATGAATTTGACGTAAGATTTGCTATCAACTTGTTAAATGTTAAATTCTATTAAAATCAAGAAGCAAAGTGTTAATTTTTCAAAAGTATTACGAAACACATGTTCACAATATTTTTGAAAGATGAACAGTCCAAAGATGTTTTAATAAGTAAACGCTATTTTAATAAGTAAAATAAATTTTAATAAGTAAATGCTATTTTAATAAGTAAAATAAGTTTTAATAAGTAAACGCTATACTATATTTAGCAATGAATGGTGTATTAATTTTAATTCAGGTAATAGTTTACTAGAGCATATGAAGTATCTATTAGTTATTGGTAGACGAGCCTTCATAAACACATGCTAACTTCTTACTTATAACAATAAGAATTATTAACAGATTGGGGCAAGTAGACAGTTAGTTTTTCCATTCGATTATGACGTACATACCTTCTTCAGAATAGTGAATATGCTGATGCAAAACTGTACTAGTTTAGAACCAGCTTACCGCATACCATCTTTCGAGAACATCGCCAGTTAACATTGAGGTCAAGCGTTTGTGTGTTCATAATTCAAATATATATACATCTCAATATATTATTATAGACTTTCGTGTTTGTTTTATCCTATTATTTATCTACCTACGTATTTATTTTTATATACGTATCTATTGTCCCCATTCTAAATATTATTGTCAATCGTATAAACAATCATAACCCTCTTGATTATATCATTTTTCACACAATCCACGCGTATTTTAAAACTATTTATATATGAAATAATTATAACAAATGATATCATTTTCATTGATTACATCCCACTGATAAATTACAACCACAGACTTGTTTCCCGTAACTTAAGCTATCGCCTATACTGGCTTATAAAATCTTGATGTAAAGACAATTACTTATCTAAAATTGGTTTTAATGTATAGATGTTTAGATGAACCTTCCTTACAAACCTAGAAATAAGAAACGAATACATAGTATTAATGGATTTTCAATAGACCTAATATAAGAATATTTTTATAAATTAAATAAAACGAATCACAGAGATTTTATTATGGAGCAGCTATTTATTAACTAATTTCGACGAAATATTTAATATATATTGAATATATAATTAATATAGATATGTGCTTAAAACCGTTATCTCCCAACGGTATTTTATGATACAAAAATTTATTGGTGAATGCCTCCTTGTCCTTTTTAGTCTTTGGGACCAATGTTTGTCAATTCTGAGATTGCATTTAAATCCTATCGATCAACCATATACGAATTCAGAAATGTTAAAAATAACTATATCAGTATTACCAGTTGTGAGGTTCAATCACTTCTTGGTCCAGAAATTATAACCGCTTTCATTCACGATGATTCAATTTCAACTAAACGTCGACGTCATTTGAAAGATACCGTTATAATGTTAGTTCGCGTATTACTAATTCCTATAAAGAATCCTATCAGAAAAATCTTTACTACAGTTCTGCACACACGGTGGCGTGGCGTGCTGGAATGAATTATAAAGATGTCGCCACTATAATTACTAAAGCTACAATTATTAACATCCGCCGTACAACACAATGGTCAGAAACTATGTAGTTAATAAGTTATTTTGATGGGGCAATTTATACGACTGTAAAAATATTTTTTCATAAATTATTGATGGATTAGAAAGTTTCTCGCAACTTTTCTAGTAATTAAGAAATTTTATAAGTATTAAGCAAAAACAATTATAGCAATAGTTATAAGACAATAGATAGAAGATTGATAGAATAGATTATTCGTTTAAACGTACCAAAGATAATAGATATAACATAACAAAGAAAGAAAGTCATAAGCATATTTGTATGATGTTTTAAAATAATTTTGTTACAGCTCCTTTTATCAATAATTTAATCAATACAGTTAATTAAGGGTCAAGCATCTATGTTATCTTTGAAACAAATCGAACATTTGTAGCAAAAAAAACATTAAACATTATAAATGTTTAAAATGAAATAAATAACGCAAAAGGACATAAAAGTGAAAGATTTTCCTGAAGCGTTCAAACAGTTCAACATGTGTACCATCCGCTGAGTATCACAAGAACAAAAACAGTGAAAAATATAAAATCGATAGTGTGTAAAAAAAAGGAGCAGGTAATAAAACTTTCTACCTTTTTTACGTGAGTGCTTTTACGTTAGTGAGCGCGGGTAATTTCCAGCCCCCTCGCCATTGCTGAGCATTTGGTGGACGAAAACAGCCCCTGGTATAAACATGATACTAGTAATAATAGTAGAAGCAGACAGGAATTAGAAAAAGAACGTCACGTTTACTTATTACAGTTTGATACAAAATTTGTAATGTATTGTATTGTAATAAATAATCGTCGGTTACGGGTACTCTCAATATAGATTTTTATTTTGCTACCAATCTGTCCAAGTAAGTCTGAAGTAGAACGTCCCCAACCAACACTCAACACACCCACTCACTTTTACAACATAAATTTGTCTTGGTCCTTTTTATTCATCGTTTCAACGCGATATAGGCTATTTTATTAAATCTGCAGGAAAACCGCGTGGGCTTGTAAGTTGATGGATTATGGCTGATTCTATGCAAGAAATCGACAAAAACAATCCACGCTATGACCTTTGCTTTTGGGTACCTTGAACTTAAAAAAATGTATTCATGGTTGTTTGTTTAATCTTCCAATAGCATAGTGGACTGATCACTGCTGAACGTAGGCCTACCCCATTGAACGCCACAAAGATCAGACCCCTGACGCCCTCATCCAGTTGATGTATTTATGATTATTAAAATGAACTACTGTGTGACGTGTCTTATATACCATAGACTAAATAATAGAACGGACATACTAATGCTCTGAAGAAGATTTACGATAGCAAATGACGTTTACAGAAACCATTATTACTTTAATATAGATTAACAACGCAAAGTGTTACTTGCCGTTTGTAAAGCGAAGGAGAGTCGTGACAATACGATGCGTGTATATGCGGTTAGCACGGCTAATGTATGTTACTAAGGCTTCCCGCCTTTACGCCAATAATGGCGGGAAGTCGGCCATTCGATATATTTCGATTACGTGACTCACTACGAACTCAAACGAAGTTGCGAAAGCCGAAATAATTGGTATTGCTTTGTGTGGAGTTCTAAGAAAAAGTTTTAGTTGAATTTCCGTTTTGAAATTCTTGCGCGTTTTTTATGATCGATTTGAAAATAATATAACGAGCATTGGATCGATCGGAATGACAATGAGGGGCCGCAGCCCAGAAAAGGATTTTTAAGAACTAAATGGATGTCTTTGTAAAAAAAGAATAGTTGTTGCTTTTCGGATTCTTTACCATATCCTACTAGAGGAAAAATCGTCATAATCGTCGCTTAAGCGCATCCATGACGATTTTTAAAGAAAATTCACAAAGATAGGCCGCTCGAGCGGCCTATCTTTGTGAACTATCTTTGTGAACTATTTTATTGCTTCATTTTGACCTATAAACTAATTGATTGTTTTATTTTGACCTTTGAAGCACGTGGTAATATATATATTTTTTCAAAACATTGATTGTTCCAGAAAATTAGAATAGTGAATATTTAACATTTATGATATAAATTCCAAAACATCCTTACAAGGGTTCGTAATAGAAAAAAAATTAAGTTTCATATGACAGCGTCACCTTAAGTCTCAACAGCAAAACGTCTGCGCTCGGCTAGCGACAAAAACCCAAATCAGAATGCAGTGGACCGTCCGTAGAACTTTACTCTAATTACATCTCTCCATCGTTTTTGTACCGCTGTGAAATGCAGTAAAAGTTTTTACACTCTAAGCACCGTTCACATGCACAAATATATTAGAGATAGCTATTTCTATTCGCTAACAAACAATGGGAATCAAGTCTAGGACCCACGGTCTGTACTTTACTATTTAATATAATGTCAATTATAATAATAATAATTTATTTTATGTAAGTATTGTATATATTTACTCAACCAGACCGAGACAAAATTTTCACCACCGCATAATAATAATAGAAGTAGAAAATATGTGTATATATTTATGTACATGTTGTATGTATGATGTGTATTAATTTTTATAATATAAATGATTGAAAAGAGCGACTAAGCAGTGATGCATAAACCTGTTTGAAATCACTGTAATTGTTTGTTAATACTAAATAGTTAGTATTATTTATAGGAATAATGATAAGAAAAAGAAAAGAACCGCTGTTCTTAAAAGATCAGAATAATTTTATACTAAACTGTTCGTAGCTCGCATCTCTGGGGTGTTTTAAACTTAAAAAACTACACAATAATTGTTTTATAGAAAAATGAATAACCTACTTTGATAAACATTATAATAACCAGCACTATTATCTAAGCATTGCACCTCCCGGCTTTTTATACTAAATTGGATTATTAAAATTAGTTGAGGAGTTTCCGTTTCTCCAATATAAAGATATTATTCCTCTGTATACAATTTTTACAGATGAAAAAGTTTATTGTGTATTTCTAATCGTTCACTATTAACTGGCTTGCGGGTAGTTGTGTAAGCCGTTCAAAAGATGTGGGTAGGTTATAAAATGCCTTATACTAAGTAGTCCTTCGAACTTGTTAAGATACTTCGAAACTTTCGCAAGGGGTCCTTAATAGAATTTCTCTCGATACTGTAGTGGACTGGTAGTAAGTTGGGTACTCAGCGATAGGTCTTCAAAAACAATTTTGGGTTGATTCAACGGCACACAAGAATGGTTCAAATTACTCGCTAACCTTTGCAAATGTCAAAATATATTATTTATTTAATAACATTTATCATTGGAATCTTTAATAATTATGAGTGTGACTATAAAGTAGTGTGCTAAAATAATTATTAATAAATATATATTTTTACTAGTGTACTTTGTGTATGCTTTTTCCCCAAATAGATTCAATGTTTCATAACAGCGTTTCTTTTGAAATATATCAACATAGGATGTATATGTTTAAATATAAACATGATCGTTTGTTCAAAATCGCAAAAGTTTCTTAGAGATCATTTTGGAATGTTGAATTTGTATGGAACGCGGTATCTGAAGGTGTATATGTACATCTTTGTCCTGTATATTGATTGTCCAAGAACATAGTCGTAGAACGTTTTCCAGAAACACGAGTGTTTGTATAAGCTATGTAGCTAGAAACACGACTTATCAACACTACAGATACTGACATAAAATTATCGAGTCAGTCGATGTGAGGAAAACGGCACTCCCTAGCGCTGATATATGATAACATATTGATAAGAATAACTAACCAGTGTACACATGATAAGCGTCTTAATATATTAATTTTATATGTATATGTTTTTATATCAATAATATAATCATCAAAAACATACCAAATGCAGAAAACAGTTCTTTTGTATAATGAATAAACTACTGGACGGTTAGTTTGTTTAAACAGCGGGATTGGAAGAGCATACTTAATACAGAAATATTATAACAACATAGGAATACAAGTTGGAATATACTGAAATAGCAATCGCTTTCTAGTTTCATAGAGTTAATTAAGTCCTACGTCGACGTCTACTATTAGCATATTTTTTTTATAAAACCAATCTCATTACGTCTACGAAGATTATAAGGGACACTAGTCCCTCATCTGTTACAGCTTTAAGATTTTATAAATTGAATTTTTATTCGTATGTTTCTATACGCTTAGATTTAATAATGGCGGTGCCATCAAAAACAAAACTAACGCGATGGGGGCGCCAGTCTGAAATATGAACCCCACTCGACATGCGACAATGTGGCCAAAAGAGCTGGAAATCTGCTTCGTTGAGGACCTTGCAACGGATCGGCATATATCGTTAAACTTTGATAAATAAATTTTGCAATTTAATTGTATTAAATTATTACAAGTTATATATATTTAGTATTAGAATATACATATACAATGTAATTATACTTATCGCCATTAGCATAGCTTTATAATTCACTTTAATCTAAATTAAAACATTCCCTTATAAATTGCCTAGTTTGTTAAAATTCACCGCGTTCAAATAACATTAATGTAATCAAGTAAGATAGCAGAAGTTACTTAAAAATTTCGAAAGAATTGGATTTGAATTCAACGTTGTCGCCCACCATTACATAAAAAGCTAGTTAAATTTAAAACTTTTTACCGAGTACATTTAAGTCTCTTAGACAATGCATTCTCTTAAGATTTTAGAAAGATATTTAAGGCTTTACACGAAACGTATTTGAAATTAAATACTTTTAAAGTGGAACATAACTGTTTTAACAAAACTGTATAAATTTACATTGGTAAAAGGCAATACGTTAATATCTTCGAACTATTATTTATAGATAAAAAATACTCTTCTGCTCAGGTATTAAACGTGTAGTCGTGCCAAATTGTAAATTTTTGAACCAGTACAGACACACACCAAAAACTAACCACCTTCTAATTTCAGACACGCACGTAAATTAAAGTCCAATAAACTTTACATGTACATATTTAAGTTTATCGACATCTGTTAGGTACGGCTTAATCGTCACGGGCCATCACTATCAAATAAGAATAAACACTGGGACACAATGGGAGCATTCTGAATGATAAACTGTAGCAATATGCAGCGCAGTGGACGGCGTCGAACACTGTCCCAAGTGAGACAAGACCCTATGCAAATTTAAGTGCCCCCGGCTGCTATTTACTCTGCAGTTTCCATTCAGCCGCAATACCTTTATTTGTTGCGCTTAGTCAACTAGCTAGCCAGCAATATGTATATTCCCAATAGATTGCTCGCTGCGAAAAACGAAATTATCGTATTTATTAAATTGCCAACATGTTAAAAATGCTGTTCGTTATAAGGGTACATATACATGTTTAAATAATAAAGCGATCTCATCATGACTGTGTTACCCGAGGCGATCAGCATTAACAACAATTTATGTTGTTTACATTTATTTCTTAAAAAAATTAAGTTGTAAGAGACCGTTCTCGCTTGCAGAAGGCCCTCTAGTTGGGCATTACATTAATGTTTATTGTTATTTTGGGGGCAGCGAGGCAGCGGGTGTTTATTGATCACCACAGCACAGAGGAGCTGCAGATGTGTTTCCAGCATTTAAGAAAAATAGTATTCTGTTTTTTTTTAAGCAACACTATGTCGTATCGATTTGCAAATATCTCAGGAAGTTTTAATGTCACAAATTTTGTATCGTACATGAATTAAACCTGAATTCCGTCGGACATTGCGATAATTTATTCGTATATATGTATAATTACCTTGGTAATTTGAATAATAATTGCTGAGATTAATTTTATTCAAATTATCAATTATGCAGTAACGCAGGAAAATATGATTGGAAGTCCATTCACATCAATGTATCTCGTATATTCTGATGTATTACTCATCTACGAGATAGTTAAAAAAACAATCTATATTATAGTTTCATTTTTAATTCGATAGACCAACAAAAATGAAGTAATTAAAAAAGCAGGCTGTCGGTGACATTCGATCCAATCGCAACACGTGTTAGTGGACCGGTATAAATAACTCAACTTTCAGAATAATAACCTGAATACATTAAAATCCCGAACGGTGCAAACCGGTATAGGACATAACAATATCTCGCTCATGAACAGGGTTGTCAAAAACAGGCAGACTCGTTCTAACTCAGCGGGACACCTCTCCCAGTCAGTTACCAGCCCTACGGGACGCAATGGGGGTTGTGTCTACTTTCATAACACGTCACGCTTCCAGAACATATGTCAGACACGAGTGGAAACGCGTGTCAAGTAAAAAAAAATGTAACATAAACCATACGCGTTAATGTTATGTTTTCTTAATTGAGAGGATAATAACGCGTAACGGAAACTAATAACACAGATGACTAATGTGACAAGTTACAGTGATGCTTGTTTAATGTAGCCACAGTGCTAAGAAAAGACAATCTTCATACTATACAAATTAAGTACATATTTGGTTTATCATTATGTAATGTATAAATGGAATTGTTTTTGTTATCACTCTAGTAAAATAAACCGCAGACAAACGGCTAAACTTATTGATAATAGTATAGTCTTACGACCCAAACATTTAAATAGTTTAGGCGAAATCAGTTAATAATTTAGTTTGATATTAGAAGGCTTAGCAAACCTTACTCGTCTTTTACATTAGGGTCTTATTCCTAAACTATATCTAATTAAGATGCTCCTAATCCTAATCTGTATTTAGAGAAGATAGGTCTTTTAAAATTAGTTTATCAGTTCATAACTTGCACTTAACTTACATTATGATGAAAAGAGAAGTTTGTCTAGGATGTCTTCTTTTTTTGAGCCACCATCGGTCTTGGGTTATTATTATTTATTCGAAGGAAGCTGTACTACCGAATTATTTCCAAACGAGTAAAACTAAATTACGAATAACCTTTCAATTAAAAATATTCCTTCGAAATCTAACAATTAATACCAATATATTAAAGCAAATATATAAAATTATATATTTTCATAAAAACATAATGTAGATGGTAGTGTGTTAGAGATTAGTTTTATCTCGACTTCAGACATCAGAGCAAAGTTGGGGACAGCTTGTTTCAACTTCTTAATGTTATGGATTACATTTTCACGCCGCATTCATTTCTGTTGCATAACTACGTAAGTTTTAAAAGTAAAGCGAACACTGTGACTGTATATCATTTTGAAATATCACACTCAAATGTACTTTAAATAAATATTATAATAATATAAAAACTAACTGAAAGTCTAATATTATTTAGATTATCACATATATAAATAAATATGGAACCACGCCCATAACCCAATGGGTGTAAACAAAAGAAACGGATATCCATTTCACACACCTCTCTCGTTTCTTATACATTTAAGCATGCCTGCTCGTCGGTTACGGTTACTCCTAATGCTGCCTATTCAGTATCTAATTAAAGCTGAAATACATACGAGGGCCAAACTGAAAGTTTTTAGAACTGGCAACTTAAAAGCATTATATTAAAAAAATAAGTTTAAATTTTTAAAATAGAACTCTTTA
>JWHW01009911.1:275060-286724 GCA_000931545.1 Papilio glaucus
TTTCTCAATGGTTCCATCGAATGCAGCGATGTATTGATGTAAATGGACGCTATTTTGAAAAGTTATAATAAAACTAATAACTTGCTAGAATACTTAGTTTTTGATTTTCTAAGAACTTTCAGTTTGACCCTCGTATAGTAATGATTTAAGCCGAGGTTGCTTCAACGTACGGAGGTGCTTGAGCTAAGTTACTCTTTAAAAAGGTTCAGTGCAAAGCGCACTTGGCTCTCGGCCACCTCACTACCCGGAAGAACCGTGGATGGCTTTTAAAACCTTTAAACTTTCAATCTAAAAAAAAGCCAAATTAATGGGATTATATTATTTTTATTACATACAACAAAACTTTTAAATCATTTATCCTTAAGAAATCGGATACATTACGAGGTTACACTTAAAGTATAAACTTTTGTTTTTAGTTTAGTACTGTGTAGAAACCTCCATTATTTATAATCTACTTTGCGATTTGACAAGTAATTTGTTTGTATGGAGATATTTTCATTCGGTGATGTTAACATAAAATATGAAATTATTCCTTTAATATGTACATTTGTCCCTGGTTTTATTCGTTCTAGTTGTAATGTTAATTATTAATTTGTTTGAAATATTCATGGAATATGATTAAACAACAAAAGGAACCGACCAAGGATGTTACGTACCTCCACATGGATCATCCGTGAAAATCCTAAAAGCGAAGCCAACTTAAGTTGCCAATTAGCGACTTCATAAAATCCAGTTCAGCCATTTGTTACCCTCCACGTGAATACGTGAAAATCTCCGTGTGAGTAATTTAAAAAATGACGGTTTGTGCTGTGCTTGTGAAATCGTGTAAAAACTATACCGCAAAGAAAGATAAATGTACGAACGAATACGAACATCACATTTCACAAGTAATTAATTAATTTTTCTCATATCCTGAATATTTTATACACAAGTAAATATACAATATTAGAAATAACAACACATTAAAAAAAACACTAACTCTAAAAATACAACGAAATATAAAAGACGATAGATTAAAAAAAGGTGTTGTTAAAATATATTTATTTTTTAAATATTCGCAGAAAAAAATCGAGCTTCCCTTTTGAATGTCGAATTTGTATGGAACGCGGTATCTGGAGGTGTATATGTACATCTAATAAACCAGACCTCAATAAAGTATTACGCGACCAATATCTAATATGACAGGGTAGGGGGTTATAATATGTGTATGGTATAAGTGAATCTTCAGGGTAACCTAGCTAAGCTAAGTCCGCCCTAGATATTACTTTTTGTTGTCGACAAAACACACTCACTGTGTCCACACTTGTGCGCGAACTCCTCCTGGGTACAATTCCCAGTATTAGTAGAAAATGTGTCTGGGATTTTGTAGTCATCAATATCTGTTGGGCCTAATTAATAGCGTCTGAACTACTATATTTCAAATCCAATTTGCCACATGAAAAATGGAAAGCGATTGCTATTTCCGTCTAAACAAATAGGATTAAAAAAACACGAGAGCTTAATTGTTCATAAGACAGTTTAAGGAGTGGCTACGATCTTAAATCTGTCTCTTTCTCTAATAGTTATTTTACTAACTTTCACATTTCGTTGTTTGCTCCAATCAAAAATCGTTGTGTTTATACCTGAAACAAGATAAATAAAATCAATTATTACTTAAACAATACTTTTAAATCATTAAACTAGAACAATACTCTTTGGGAATTTTTAAAGAAAGGCCAAGAAATTAAAAGCATTTTAAATAACACTTAACCTATAACAATATGCAAAAATAAATATAGTTATTATATATATTAGTTCCTAAAAATAAGTTCGTTAATAGCTAGCTATTTTATTTAAGTTAAGTTATTTATGGAAGATCTTCAGCAAATATTATAGATAAAAAATATCACTTTATAAATCACGAGCAACTTGAATTCGATACTCAGGCCATTTAAGCGCTGGATCCTTCCGCTATCGTTGATTAAGAAACGTATATGGGGTGAGTAGTAGCAAAATGGCTTTTCATCTAAAGTCATTCGGAATTACGGAGCGCCATTGAGACGAAAAAGAAATCAAATTAATACCATGGACATATTGCAACATAAATAAGGACAGATAGATATAAATTAACATTTAGATTATATTGATTGATGAATATCGATAGACAAAAAATAAGATAGCAAATATGTGAACATAAATAAACATGTGCAGTGTCGAGTTACGTATTAAATTTACTTCATTTGTAGTAAATGCGCTTAAAATCCTTATGTCTCGAAATGTTGTCAGTTTTCAAAACTTGCTCCCAGTCCTAGCCGACTAGTTGTGGGCAACAAGACGAGGATAAATTGAGCGTCGGTGTAAAACCCGGACCTTTCGAGTTTTAACCGAGTTGATATTTACTTTCCGCGTAAGGGACACGAATAGTACCAAAGCAAAACCGCAAATAAAAACTTTATAAAACTTTTTCAAAGGAGCATAATATTTCTGTCTTGCAGTCGCTGACTCGGCACCGAAAGTCGGACATCCAGAAGAAGCAAAGTATTTTATATCAATTTGCGCATTCGTGCAATGTATATTTAAGTAGATCCATTTCCGAGCCAGTCCTAGCTTTTTAATGATGCCATTTATGGGAAATGAGGCGAAATCCCGTATAAAGGAGAAGGAACGAAGAATTTACAGTGATAGAGTCGTTCGTGAACTGAATTAAATACATAGCACGTCCAACAATTTCGATTCTGTTCGTTTTACATCTCAATCTCCGTTAAAAGTTGAATCTAATAGCACCCGAATAAAATACTCTAATGTTCAGGGAGTGTAAATTAATCAAGAGTCCATGGAAGTACGCTCCGAGAAATTTTATAAATTCAAATCAGTCTACGTCTTGTACAGTGGAATATATCTCGCAAGCATTTGCATTATAATGTGGTATTTAAAGAAAATTTTAATTTTGTACATACCAGTAAATAAAAATGATAAGACGGATTGTTTTTGTGCATGCTCGTCGGTAACAGGTGCTTTTATTACCGTTTTTCTTTAATATGTGAACCAATTTAATGGATACAAGTTAGGACGTATAAGTCTAGGACGCCACCTACCAAAACTGCCATTCTTGGAAGAAATTTGCTGTGTCATTCTTTCTTCATTCATCTTTTCAACAGTTTTTGTAGCCACAGAATGCTTTTATTGTAAAAATTAAATTATAGCGTAGAGATTAACATCAATAAATGAGGTGTCGATCATTGTGTTGAAAAAGCGATCTTTTATAACTAACGACGCCTCGACACGGACCGCACTCGCGTTTTACGACACTCGAAGAGATGGCACTCCATCTGTACGATGAATGAACACAAGAGCTATTCCGATGAAATACCATAGCATTGATGTTGCAATTAATTATTTATACAATTGTTTTACAAATTCACCCTTTTATTTTACTTATTTATATTTAAAGATGCGCCGGTTGAATTTTAAAATGGCTGTCCATTTGCCAGTCGACGCAACGTAGTTAGACCTTCAAGATGGACCAAAGATATTTTTAAGGTTGCCAGATTATTACAGATAAAGTCTGGTTAAGCCGTATGATTCCAAGAAACCGAGTCCTAGAACTTTATAGAAAGGTTCGGTGACCGCCTAAGGATTCCTACTTCTGCCAACCACAATTTGACCAACTGACGTGACATTATGTACAGTTGGATCTAACTTGAACTTTAACATTAATTATTAAAAACTAAACTTCTATGCGTTAACCAACACCAGCTCTACGCAAGCAAAATAGTCCGTCCAATACTAAAAGAAAACGAGGTGTAAATCAAACATAGTAATACTTAATAATCGATAGCAATTTGTTCTGATTCGGATCGGTTTTATTACGATGGTCCCTTGTAAGAGGAAAACGCAATCGGAAATCATTTGAGCCTTGGAACGTGTCTCTCGCTCGGTACTTTTTCTGTATTTTCTAACATAGTATAACGCTTTTTTTTAATGTCTCGTAGAGAAATTGGAGCTGTGTACTTAACATACATTAAAATAAAAGCTTTATATATTTTTTTCCAGCTACCGTTAAGCTTTTATGTTGAATGACTTGAGAATAAGTTTGGGATTTTAAGAGATGGTAAATGTAAATTTTATAAAATAAATTTTTAAACGTAACAGTATTTTTTGAAGCAGCATGTTTTGATAATATTTTGTTCGTTTACTAGGATCGTGGTAAACTAAGCTTAATAAAATAAACTTACACGGCAATACACGTTAGGTCAAATGCCTGTTATGTTAAAAATTCTACACAATTAAAAAATTGAATACATTTATTTGATTGTATAATAATTGAATAACTAAGCTCTCTATTTAAACCTATATCAAACTCAGGAGTCTACGATAATACAATTACGAGATCTGTAGATAATAGATATGATACATTCATAGTTGGTACATAATGATGTACCATAGCACATTTCAGCGCAGTAGCGGGATCGTATTGCTCATCAATAATAACGCCGTAGGAATTATTAATTAAGCAAAGTAGATTTCTAATTGAAGGATTAACCCATATAACACTTATAGAGAGCTTGACTAACAAAGCCAATCTCACAACACAGTATGTATTGATTGAATCTGTGATTGAACGCAACATGGTCGGAGTGATAGAGCTAAACGTATTTCTTCATTAAGCGAGCGAATGGCAGCGTATAAGTGAAGCTATGCCACACATTAACCTCTTTCTATATTAGTCATCGGATTGACGACTAGTTTTAGCGGGATAGGTTATTTTAAAGAAACGGATGGTAAAGCAGCTAAACCGAGATTCTTCTGGGTTTCGTCTGACGAATGAGGTGCTGCAGACCCCGTTCCCTTCATACACCCTCTCTACTTCCATAAATGTTATATAGTTCCCTGCCGGATCTTTTGAGTTCAGATTAGGTACACGTATCATAAGTCCTAATATCTTAAGGCCTAAGTCCTAATTTGATACTGGCAGTCAAACGTGTCGCTGATAGCAATCGCAATAGTATTTTTATTTTGACAGTCTCGCCCGCTTTGTGGGAAACGGCGCCCTAGGGAACCATAGGAACGATTCGCGTAATGGGAATGTATTGTACTATTTGCTTCGCTTAATTACAAATGTTAAATGCAGCCGGAGGAAGTGGTGAGGTATTTTCCGAAGCCATTATTATAAAATCTGTTTTAATTACAGACGCCGATGGAGTTTTATAAAATCAAACGGCAAAGTCATTATAGTACCATAAAAAGCAATTAAATTGAAACATTTATTGGGGTAATTTGACGCACGATTGGTTACCTCTCGTCCTTTCATTCTGAACCATTCAATTCGAATCGTGTGAAATGTAATTCGAATAAATATAATGAGTGAGATGTATTTAAATTATTGCAAAATTTCTATAATTAAAACTGGAATAAAAACGTGATAAGGTAATATTTATTTACAGTACTTTTTAAAATATTTGTACCATCAAACTGACTTTAATAAGTACTTCACCATTATAAAGAGATATAATAAATAAGCAATACAGCAAGCTTGCTGGCTGGCATTTCACTAGCTTGCGGTTTTCGCTTAGCTTCCTGCCTCGCTCAACCGAGTTATGGAATGATTGTCCCTAGCGGTATTTGCAAACCAATACTACTTAGGTTCCTTCAAGAAGAAAACGTACTCTTTTCTTAATGGCCGGCAACGCATCTACAGTTTCTCTGGTGTTTATC
Source organism: Papilio glaucus (assembly GCA_000931545.1). Taxonomy (NCBI): domain Eukaryota; kingdom Metazoa; phylum Arthropoda; class Insecta; order Lepidoptera; family Papilionidae; genus Papilio; species Papilio glaucus. Next base: position 280,755 of record JWHW01009911.1, read on the forward strand.
GATGTTCATGGGCGTCGGTGATTACTTAATATTAGGTGACCAGCTGTTCGTTTTCCACCTTATCTTATTAAAGACATGAAACCAAAGGAACATAATTAAACCAATTTTTTATCTTTAGTTCTCTAGAGTATTATATTTATGTAGAGTAATCCTCTATTTATTTGTCTTATCATCATTAGCAAATTAATATATGAGAAGGAGTGAACCAATCATTATATACCAAAGATACCACAAATGCTACTTTAGCTTGAAATCTATCACAGTTGATCCTCTAAGCTTTAATTAATTAACATTTTTCTACAAAATCGAAAATGTCGAAAACAATACATTTATGTATAGCAATAATAACAAACGAAACAAAGCCAACTTCGTAGAGTTAGCAAAACTACTACAACAAAATAAGCAATTCAAAACGAACGGCAAACAATTTATCTGCGGCCCATTCTTTTCTAACTCCTATCAGATGTTACGTGAGCCGGTAAATAAGTCTTGACAGAGATTCTGTCAGTTCAACACTAGTCTAGGTTTATTACTCTCATTGCACCCCTGGGTCCCGTACCAATGTAACTCTAATAAGGATCTATTGTGCCATTCCGACGACTTAATTACGTTCCTCTGATTTCGAGAAGTTCCCGACCAGTCTATTTGTTTTAGATTTGGAACAACGGACATGGAAAATACAATGTTCGATTAAGTTTTATTTAAATGGTTTTAAAACTGTTATACTTATTTAAATATATAAAAAGTGAAATAAAATATTACGCATTAGATAGAAAGCATTTAAATTTGATAAAAAAATACAAAATAATCGTACAAATAACATTCGACCTGACAGCGGCGTGCTTGTCTTAAAAAGGTGTTATTATATTGTTGACATCACCAACAAATTGTAATGATGTAACAATAACATTTTTTTTTATTTCTGCCACCGTTACAGGAACGTGCCTTGTAATGTATGTAAAAGTAATTCTGTGGACATTATTTTATTAACGCCAGCATAAACCACCACTGCACTTCTACTCATCAAAACCCAACAGTACTATTTGGCAACGTAAAAAAATTATTGTTTTCATTGTTCAGTGTGCAAAATGCTTACATTGTAAAATAATCTAAAGAGATTAAGGAACATGGTAAAATTTCTGTGCTAGCTATACAAAAAAAGACGCACGAGGGGTGGCGAGACGTGAGGGGCCGCCGCATTCCACTAGATTCTCATGGTATTGTGAACTAGACAACTAGATTCTCATGGTAAAAACACGGAATAAACATAACATCGGCATGCTGGATCTGAAACAAAGGGTAGGGTGTTGGAGTCCCATGTAGCTTGACTCGGAAAAGTCTACAAATTGGATTGACAACAATAATTGGAATAACTTTTTTCCTAATAGTGGACTATCACTGGCTAGATTGATGATTGTCAATAACAATACAATAATTTTCAAACAGCACTTGATGTAAAGGCGACGAGGAAAATGGCATTTCACGTAGTCATTATTCGATACTGAAATTCAAGTACAATCGAAGTTGAAGAAATCCTATTCGGAGAAAAAGCAATTTACTATATATGTAATCGGATGTAGAAATCACCTCGCTGGTAACGACTGTTCCTCCCGGCTTCTAACGATTTCAAAGCAGAAAAATGTCGCAGGGAGACGTCAAGATATAATTTAACGCCACTTTTATATCTCCGTTGTTGGTATACATTTGTAGTAAGAGCAACACTATCGTGTTATCGTAATTGAACTTCATTTCAATCATACCGAACACGATAGTATCGATAATTGCAACAAAGCGAGTAAAGTTTGCGGTCGTTCGATGTCAATGGATAATTAGCGGCGAGTTGCAGTAATGTCGAAAATGTTATACGTCCACTAAACTAAAAACACAAAAATGTGGTCGATATTCGCTTAACGTTTTAACGTTTAACTGTTTTTGTAAGCTCAAATAAACGAATTACTTTTGTATGGTGGTCAGAGATTAAATTAAATTTTTACCACCACAATTATTAGGCACGGTAGTGTCTTAGTAATTTTAGAATTTGTGCTGTTTTCCGTAAGACCGCAAAGAAACAAGGGACTCAATTGATGTTAGCGTTACCACTACACAAGGGTTAGCTTAATCGTGAAAAAGAGGAGTGAAGTAGATAAAGTTTTCCTTACGGAACCCCATTCATCAAATGCAACTTAGACGCAGGAATACCTTGTCTCAACGATTTTTTGTGATGTAGTACTTCATACATAGAACAGTCTCTGCTTGCTAATCACTATAGAAGACACATTAGATTATTAAACGTCATCAAAATTAGGTCGGTTACAATGAACAACCCACAACCTGTCGTTAAATTGTAATCTAGTCAATGTCCTGACCTTAACCAAGATACGATCAGTATTGTGCATGAAGCCTAATAATTCACAACTATCGACAAATATCTACTAAAGCCGAAAATAGTAATATGGGGATGCTTGTTACAGTTGTGCTGTATCTACTTAGAGCACGACATAGGATTTCCATTAGGCGCTCTCCTCAGTTGACAGCCTCCGCCAGACATACGATTGATTAAATTACCAAATGTCAATTGCTTCACCTTTGTTGAGTGCTGAGTCGATTGATTCATAATCCACCGCAGTTGTCGCTAAATGAGATTATAATGATGAACTTCACACAACTAATTTCGAACATTGTATTTAATCTCTAATCATAACCCTGCAATAGGTCTAGATAAAGATCGAGACCTAGGTGTTTAGGTATATTATCAGATTAAAGCTTAGGTATATGTACTTGTGTGGAACGGCAACAACAGGACTTTGGCGTCATACCTATTTGCATTATCTTAAATATTGTTGCAATAGGACTAAAATGCAAACATTAAATCCGACAAATAATATTAATGAATATCCATTTGGGTTAGTGGTGAATCAAATATATCTAATGCTATTGAGTTTTATTAGGTAACGTTGTAGCCATCATCAACCTTATTTCACTCGTACAGAAAACATTTTAGTTTGACACAGGCATGTCATTTTGGTTCACGATAGACCCTAAATTATCGTCAAAGCGTCCCAGTAATTACCGCTAAATTAAAACCCGGCGAGTTCGAATTGAATTCGGCTGGTGTTAGTTGTTAGCGTGAGTGCAATCACGTAATTCTGCCGTGTTATAGAACACGAAATGGACGAGTCGCAGCTTTATCAGTGTATCGATAATAAACGAACAGAGTTCGACGTTATCAATACGCGAATTCCTTTCACTTAAAACTAGTGATGTTCCTTACAATCTAACAATATAAAGTTGCCATAAATAAGGAATGCATAGAATTGGTCCACCTTCCTGTAACGTCATAAAAAGCTTACTAAGAGAAGACTTCATGGGTGAGCAGTGATGTCATAAAATATATCCGCATTCCGAAGATCTACTTTAATCAGCAGCAGCAAGTTTTTTGACAATTGCATAAAGGTATAATTGGAGAAATCTATAGCTAATATGGAATTTTAAAAGGCAATAGTTATTATCTAAAATGGAGTACCTAAAAACTCCCGTTATTAGACATTAAACTATTAACTAAATATGGCAATGTCTCATGATGAGTAAGTGTTATTGCATATACCACATTTTAACATATCCACGTAAGCAAATAAAGCATTCTCGGAAATGCTATAAGAGCACTAATGCAAGCAATTTAAATGCCACCTGTCAACAAGACAACGCACTGAGAAGATATAAACTGATTACACAAAAATTGTCCTTTCTACAATAGATATAAATACGTATTGTAGTAACATCATTAGTGTATTGTATTGACGAACAGAATTGCTAAAATAGGATTTTTCCAAAATTGTGGTGTATTTATATAGTGTTTCTATGTATTTGTTAAAAAAATACGAATATTACGAAACGTAACAAATAAGTAAAACAACGCGACACAGTTCACCGCCGACGCGACTGTCCGGTTGTGCGGTGACGTCATCGCAATGGCAGCCGTATCACAGAAGCCATATTGGAGTCGGCGCACGAGCAACAGCGGCCATGAATAAAATACACTTTACATTGCCTTCTTTAATTTAGTGCGTTTTAAAACGACACAGCGTAACGCAGCATTGTCCTGTGAACAATGCGAATGGAACGGGTTACTACGTACGGGTTTTTTTTTAATTCGTCCGTTGGTAAGGTGAGTGCAAGGAGAATAAATTAAGGCTAATGAATGACTTATTGCGTGGAGACAGGAAATTGTTATTAGACGGTCGGATTACGCGACTGTTTTCTTACATCTTACGGTTGTTCGTCGAAGAAAATAATGCATAAACCGCATACAGTGAATTGCCAAACATCAAGATGGGTATGTATACATGGTATATGCTATGACGAAAATCATGGACAGAAATTGTTCGAAACATTTCTTCGGAACTCTATCCGTGGTAAAATTCAGTGAACCAATTCCAACAATGAACAGGTCATCTTATCTACTCCTCATCAACCATTCAACAAATAATAGTTATTAATAAGAATCTTAAATTCGTGTCAGCGATATTGCATCAATTATTACGTAAGCTTTTTTATCATTGCGACGTGTAAATAGTACTTTGCAGGAATTAACTCATTGTTGAACCATTCCTAAATGATTACGTTTTAAAATTAAATTGAGTCAAATATAATACGGTTAGAGCAAACACAACGATACAATCCTCTTAAGAAACACCCAAACAAGTCTACAATGGCGCACGGTTGGCAAACCCATGATGCCTAACTTATTGTAAGCTAGTGACTGTTACTTGGTGAACAAGAGGCGGACAGTTTTGCACAGGTTTTGTTCTCAATACAGCTTAGCACTTTGAGCGGGCGAAAGCCTATAAGTAGATGTTTAACTTCCAACTTGAGGCAGACGCAATATCCGTCTTTGTGTTCGGATATTAACATTTTTTATTTCTTGGAAATCCCGAATGTGACGTGGTTCGCTTGGTATTTTTTCGTTTAGTGATTCATTTTGAATTGTCAAGTTTCGTGGTTGGTTGATTACATAGAGTGGCTATGACAAGCAATGTTTATTGTAACATTCATAGAACGTAGAATATCAAATGGATTGCATCACAACGGTTAAAGTGGTTTTTGTTTTATATATGCATAACAAACAAAGATACATGTGAAATGACTGTGGATTTTTGTAATTTAAAGTAAGATAGCTTTCATTCAAAAAATAATCTCAAAATTCAGTAGCAGTGTCGTTTGAAATACTAACTACGAAAACTAACATTGAATGCCAAAACCCGCTATTTTTCATAAGTTAAGCTGTAAGTTGGATAAATATAAATCACGATCGCGAATTCGATTTGAAGAACCAGTTTATTTCAGTTACATACTACGCGTGAACAATAACAATAACTGGCGAGGAATTTAACGAACTCGCACACACGTCTCAAAACGTTTCTGTCAGCTAGTATTGTCATAATGAGGTGAGATTATTATTTAACGACATAAACTTTTTATACACTTGACAAGAGCGGATCTATACTTAATAATGTCACATCCAAGTTTTGCTATACCTTGAGGCTTCTATAAAACCTTTATATTTTATATAGTTTTTTTTTTAAAATTTAGACTAATCTTAGCTGTATCTTAACTTATATTAACTTAACCACTAAAACGCAAACGTGTTTATTCACCGCTAAAAGGAGCCAGTTCACCTTAGCTCCGACTTTTCAGAATGTATCTCTGGAACTCACTGACCGTCTGCAGTTATTGGGAGTCGAGATCTCGGCGAATCTTAACTTAACTAGTGGCTAGCCTCTCGGTGTTTTACAGATTGCATTTTGGGGAGTGTGCCCAGGAATTGCACGAATTAATTCCCCCATCTCTATTCTACCATCGGACGCTAAGATACGGCAGGTCTCCATCCTTTCATAGTAGATGTACCACACGTTCGAACGAAGCGATTCGAATCTTCGTCCGTCGTGCGAACGGCAAAGGATTGAGATAAGT
>JWHW01009911.1:286896-304992 GCA_000931545.1 Papilio glaucus
AAAAAACTATAATTATAATGTCAGTGACTACAATCTACTTTTTTTTTATTTTTACGCCTCAAAAGATGTACAGATAAAAACAGCAAAATAAAACAGATGTACCTTTCTTAAAACAACGTAATAACAAAGAAACGTAAATAAGATTATCTTCATCTGTTTGTACAAATTTCCTAATTGCCCGAGGCTAGAGACAAAAACATTTTCATGTACACAGTATTAAATACACTCATATCATATTAATACTGAATAGCAGTAATGTTATTAGGAGCGACATGGGATACAGGAAGTCATTTTGGCTTCGGCTGCGCGGATAAATGAAGTAGGTAATCGAAATGGGATATTTCATTAAATGTCTGACAGTCGATGTAACGTGTACGGATTATATTATCGACAAAGTGTTATGTTTATTCCCTTTAATTTATAATTTACGGTAATTAATTACAAGTTGTAACGTCAGACAAGAAGAACTTTATTAATAGATTATAATTATAATTAAAATAAATTTTTGATATTTTTTTGATTAGAATCGTAATCTAATTTTCACAGAAATACAATATTTTCGATGAAAGTATAAAAAGTGTGATGCCGCCATGTATGGTAAAACGTTTGTTTGTTTACAACAATCATATCTTAATAAGCTCGTAATAAGCTTTTATAATGTCCTAAACTAGTAACTTTATGTTTGTGCCATTATATATTACATGGTAAAATGTTCAAAAATATCTTATCAACCTCACAAGCATATACATCGCAGGGTTGGTACGTAGGAGCGACCGCTCGAAGCAGAAATGTTAACACAAAGCGTACCTTACATAAATTATGACGAAGATATTCCACAAGATACCAACTAAACTTGGACAAATGAAATACATACGTAAAAATACCTTTTCTTATTATTTATAACAAGCTGAGCCCTGCGGTTACACCCGCCGTGCAATTTAATCTCATCGACGTTTTCCAGCCCAAGCTGAACTTTATATGATATGATTGATCATATAGATCTGAGGTCAACTTACATAGTTTTCCGTACAAACTTACATCCCCTACAGATCTTTAGAATATGAGTTTCGAAAAATCCTTTCTTAGTGCTCGCCTACGTAATAACAGAAATCTTTGTGCAAATCTCTATTGTTAATATATCAGTTTCTTTTTTTTATATATAGATTATTAATACTTCTCGAGCACAATAGTAGGTACAAAGATATTACATCTTTGGTCATTTACGATGTCGCATCTCATGAAGTCTCGTTTTATTTGAGCACGGGTAACGAAAGCATCTTAATTAACCAACTAGAAATGGCGCAGTGTCCCAAAGAGGGCCTTGGCCTCTTACTATAAGAGCCTCTATTTTCCTCGATCCTGCGCCATCTCTAGCCAGTCTTGAACATGAAGCTCAAGCAAGTCCTTTTCATCCTTGTTTCCAACGATACTTGGGACAGCCGTTTGGGTGTCGGCCACTCGGTCGTTCCAAGCAAATCTGTGTAATGATAATATTTAAATCGACAATATAAATACGCTATGAAATGCAGGGGTTTGAAAAACATATTTATAACTGTGTAACTCAGCAAGACACGTGTTCTCGTCTCCTCAGTACATCACAAGTATGTAGCTCAAGGCATCCTTTAAGAAACAACGCGTATTCTAGGGGGCGAGAGGTAATGGTTTCATGGTTCAAAATAAAGAAAATAACAAAAAAAATATTGTACTAGTTTGTGAAACATAAGACACATTAGTATTTATATATTTTTCTAATGAGAAGACGAAATACGAACGTTTTTAGATGTCTCCAGGTAAATTGGGTCCTTACTAGAATACCTTTTTTACAGCCTTGACGAAGGCTTACATGAAAACATTTATTAAAGGAATAATATTTTCATACAAAACTTACCCAAAATAATAAATTTGTATTGTAATACGATTTTTATGGTGAATGAAATATTAGGCGTGTTGTATGGACAACTAAAGGAAGAGAGGAAATTATGTTGCAAAAGCGAGTGGAAGTGTTTGGTAAGAGATGTTTTATGGACGAACTCGTACCGATGGCGATCAGATTGGTGTATGTAAAGAAAGGCAGCTTTAAGTGTACCCGTTACGGATGAGCATGTAAAAAATTTAGAAGATTGTATGAATGAATATAGAAGATGTGATTTATTTGTTGATCTAGTGAGAAGGGCACTTACTAAAGATACGCGATACTCGGATACTCTTAATTTAGCAATTTGTACGTTGCCAAATGTAAATACGTAAGCTACAATAAACTTTGAATTAAAATATTTAACATAAAATATGATTCAAATTGATAATAATAACTAATATTTAGAGGTCATCTTATCTTAATAGAGTTATCATTAGTGTTGTTTTAGGTTAATTAAAGAATAATCTCAAAGAGATAGTATATTATGTTAATTATTAAGGACAGACTCGTTGAAAGAAATAGGAGAATTTCTGAAGAGTACCGTATAACAAATGAGGTTAATTAACTTGCCTCTCAATGTATGTGTTTCTGTTAATAGTCAGATGCTAATGCATCCATTGTTAAAGATATGGGCAGAGGTGACAACAGTGTCCTCCTATTTTATTATTTAAGATTAAACGTTAGTTGACTTTTATGATGAAACTATTTCATAAAGTAGTACTACTTCATCAAAAATTTCTTCACTTACGATAAAAAAAATATTCATAGATCAGAAAATCGTGATTGAATAATAATCTAGAAACTATCCTAATCCAAACTTTTATTTATTTTATACTATTAGTAACAAAACAAATCCATGTCGCAAAAGTGAGTGGCAGCGTTGGCAGGGGACGCCCAAGGAGAACTTATGTCGAACAGATTAGTGACATACTAAAGAAGGGCGATATAAGGAGTACCCGTAACCGACGAGCATGTATGCGTAGATGTATGAATGTAGAAGGAGCGAGAGAAGTGTGCCAGGATCGCGCCAAATGGAAATCCGTTACCTCTGTTTACCCCTCTGGGTTACGGGCGTGAGTGCATTTTTATATTTATTTATTATATCGTACAATATAATGAAGGGGAAGTGTAACATAGTAGCAACCTTCGTATCAAATTCTGACCGTCGGTCGAAACTCGGCAACTCTATATGCGTCAATAGCCAATAGGTTTAGTGAATAATAAATAAAATAATAATCAGCCCTTTTTTAGTATGTACATGGATGTCACATGTGTTCGAATTTGGTGGTTCAAATACATGCCGGTTTCCTAACGATGTTTTCCTTCACCGTTTTTGGTGCAGTGGTGATGAAAAAAATTACACAAAGGACGACGTAAGTCGGGGACTTCCACTGGACCACCACTGTTCGGTTTAGTGTAGGGATTATGATTAGAAATTTAAAATCGAATCTATTGAAGCATCTCCTAGCACTTGGCATGAGTGTAGTTGAAAAGTTTAAAAAGAATATTAGTAAATTATTCAACACAATTTGGTATGCTTAATTTATGTGTGTATGTGTAATTTTTGGCGACGATTCAACTAAATAATCAACGAATAGATGCCAATTATGGTACTTTTAAGATGGTACTGTACAGATTAATATTTTCCACAAAAAAGTAGTAAGAAGGTAATCTATGATAATACACCAAAATTTATTAAATTATCACTGTGATACATTATAGACAGAGATACATGGTGTGTTTGAACTTGTTACTCGGATATTATTGGTAGGCATTGTGGGTTAATTCAAACTAACAATGGCTATGTCGTGCGCTGGGCTAGCCTACCTTTCACCGAGGCGACTCAATCGCCGATCTGTTATTGTACCTTAACTACAAGGGGCTTGCCAGCTAACCTGACATTTTGTAGTCGTAACTTGTAAGACTTGAGTTTGTCGAACGCTTTGTTTGAGTAATAAAGTTGCTATTGGAATGTATTACTAAGAAATACGCTTTTAATATCCTTTTTTTTGTATGTAAGACTAGCTTTTTACATAAACTAGCTCGTAAAATGATTTAGGATAGATTAGAAACAATGTATAGAGATAGCTTAAGGGATTTTAATATATTTTGGTTGTCGTTGAGAATGAAAAATGTATAAATCTGCTAACGACAGGTCTTAACAAAATCTACAAAGTTCACTGTTTCAAAGAGAATCTTCGACTGGATTTAAATTAGAATCTGTGGATGTCATGACTGTTACCATACTCCACTGATATTTGTCTTTTGGAAAATTATAGCTTGAAGTATTCAACGTAAAACGGTTTGTTCCGTTAAAATTATAACATTTCGTAAATTACAGATATTTACGATCTTACTATAATGTTCATTATGGTATGACATTGTTAACGTTAAGTTAACATACGGTTTTAGAGATTTTTGGTTAATGTTAGTTTTAAAATAATGATTCTAACAAAAAAACAACAAAAGCCGTTAATTTCAACTAGAATTCACATCACAATAGTTGACATGCTTACAAAATATGGTTAAGAATATGTTTTTGTTAAAATTACGAAACTAAATAAGACTTGGGTAGCATTGACAACTAAAAAGTTAGGTTAGGTTTTTTTTTAAATGGTAGACTTCTTTACTATGTAATATACAAAATGTGTTGTTTTTGGCTTAAATGTATTATAAATAAATTTGGTAGGCGAGAAATAAATCCATCGTGAAAAGTCGTCGAAGCATAACAAATTTTCTAAATAATATTAAACTTCAAAATAAGAAATTGGAAAACTTTATAGTTGTAGAAAACAATGCGACAAAGGGCGCTGACAACATAATAATGCCATGTTTAATTTTTATCAATTTATATTTTTTGTGCTACAAAGCGAATTTGTAAAAGTATTTAGTAGAAATAGAATACCTTTAAATGCATGTATTTAATTAATGCATTTTGCTCAGGGCCACAAATAGCTGTAACTAGTAAACTATTTATACAGACTACCATTGATTTTGATTGATTTTAAATGTACAATTTAAAGAGATTTTAAAATAATTTTGATTTTATAAATTGTATTTTTGATAGTTGATATGAAATAGTTGCTCAGTTGATCTTATAAAGAAGAAGAAAACTTTTAAATATAAATACCACGTGTAACTACCACGGGTAACAAAAGATAGTGAAAAATAGTCATCGATTTATAAGAAGAAGGAAATGAACACTTATCGCGTAACAAATATGAACGTATCGCAGAGATCCGGACGTGTAATAAGATATCAATCACTGTTTCATTCTTTAGAAAGTCAATAGATAGTATACTATCTTGTTTAAGTATTTCTAAGAATTATGATGTCATGTTGAAAACACCGAACTCTTCATGGGCTATTCCGAGTAGGAAACAATAGACCGTAGAACAAACGAACAAAGAGCGGGCGACAAACATAGGGCCGGGCCATGCGCGTGCACAGGTAAGAAAACTTTAGCCATCTTTACTACCTACCTTTAGTGTATTGGGCCGACGCCACCGCCAGCGAGCCGAGCAACAGCGCGGCAAGGAAGCCCCTCTCTCCCCCGCGCGCGAACATTTTCTTTATCAACTTTATTGCAATTACAACACGTCACAAAAGTGAAAACTTGTCACAAGCCTCAACGGTGCACTTAAAAAGTTTTGGGATCACATTAAACAAGCACACTATCACATAATTCAAACGCACATCCATTTGAAAAATGTCCGTTTATCTGATAAAGGTAACCGCTTCGCACGAGTCGTGGGACGAAGCATACAGGTAAAGTGAGTAAGCCTATTCAGTTTCGATAACTTAAAACTACTTATTTAAGTTCTAAGTCAACTAAAAACTATAAACCACATATGTCGCGGTAGTTCTGCCTAATTTAAGATTTGAAAACTTCACATATTTTCGTAAAATAACTTCGAAGTACGGAGTGAACAACGACGCAGCGAGTGACACAACCGCCTCGCGCATCGTTCGCGGCAGACTACCGTGAAGTGAGCGAACAATCAACAAGTTGCGTTCGCGCGAGGCGGTCCATTGCAGGCCGAGCATGCGCCATCCGCGACTATATTCATACTTGACTAGCGCAACAATGTGGTCTCGTTGCGCTCTTGCCGCGTTCCCTTTGCCCATCACGGTAGGCGAACGCGAATGTTTCAAACCTGTTTGTTTTCGCGCAAAAAACGACTATGCAGGCCGGCTCCAGAAGCGACACAGCAAAGGTAAAACTAAAAATACAGTAAAGTTAGTAATATGAAGTAATAATACATAAAATAATTTTATAGACCAAACAAATATAACCAAAAGCCAAAAAATATTTATATTTTCTAAACTTTTCCCCTATTTAAGGCAATTCAGTTTATGTTTAGATTTAGACATGACTCGAACTCAAATACTTTTGGAGGTAAAATAAAGGGCAATTGATTATTGATCACAACAGTAACAAAGACAACTAAATCAATGTAATTTTGTTCACTGATATAAAAACGAAGTTATTCGCCATTGAACAATGAATGTCAAACAAAATTGTATGTTCTGTATTTGGGTGGTTTGTACTTACAAGTACATTCTTACACTCGCTCTTACCTTTATAAATGGTTTAATCACGTTTGAATATCTTTCCAGATTTTTCGGTGCAATAACAAATAACATTTTACAAAACGGCGTAAACAAAGTTTGAGATGCAGAATACGCTCTATAATCTATAATAATGACAAAATCCCCATGTTATGTGCGTTTTTACCATCCTTATCACAATTGGGTCATCACCACAAAAATCTACCCCTTTTTTCTACCTATTTTTTTTTTACTTTAACAACCACTGCATCGTTTGCTGCACCTCCTTATGTTATGTCCCTTGCTCCTTATTGTATTATTGCTTAATGCGTGTAAGGTTTGGGTAATATTTAAGCTGCGTTTTTAAGTATGCAGTAAGGAGTTGTTGAGGTTATAAAGATACCGTGGTAACATTAACCATTAAACATAAAAATACAGGCAAGTAATTTACATCATATATAAGATAAATAAACCAATAAAATTTGTTGTGTATTATTACAACAGAGACATGAATATTAAATCATTAACCTAGCATCACGTCAAGAAATCCTGTGTGTTGTTGCTGATATTGTTTTCAGAACATTGGCTACCTTAATGTGATCCTACTTACACTTTCAGATCATGGGCCATTAATTTTACTAGCCCCAGGGACCTTTGAACTGAAAGACAGTAATATTTGTACACATATGTATACTGGACTGAGAAACAGCAGAGTAAAACTACGAATGCCATTTAACTTAAACCAAAAATGAAACTATTTTTACGTTTTTTTTTTAATTTGTTAGCAACTGACGTAACAAGGTTTTGACTGCATCATCGCGTGTTCCTCCCGACAACTTGCCTCTTCAATTGGTACGTTCTGATTCTGCAAACAAAAACCTACCATTATCATCTATTTAATTAATTGTTGGTAAGGTGTGACATTTCATAGTGGTAGAGCTCGTAACAACGACATCTATTGCACGAATGCGCGGGCTCGGCCAGTGAAATACCACGACCTCACAGAAGACAGGGTGGAAGTAGAAATATTCTATGTTTCGTTTAATGAGTGAGGTGCCGGGGGCCATATATAATCTTCTTCTTTTCCATCCTTTTCTGATAAGAAAAGTATGGGAAGGGGAAGAGTATTTAACAGACGAGGAGGGGATGAATAGGAAATGGAAATATCCATATTTCTCTTTATCCCCTTCACTGTTCATTTAAAGGTAGGTAACGCAATCTCTCAAAATGTGCAACTCATTATCTTGTTGAAGATGCCTATGGGTACCGGGCACTTAATATCAGGTACCGCTTGCCCGTTTGCCACCTAAATCTATATAAAAAAAGAAGCTTTTATCACAGCATCTGCATGACGTAAGTATCAAGCAGGTTGACTTCGAACCTTCTTGATACGTGCTGACGATCTGACCAACAAATCTAACCCAATCACTAGGATATCCTATATAATATGTAGTATATTAATAAACTAAAGGCGTGCCAAAGAAGGGGGGAGGAGGAGGAAAGTTTGGAGCATGGGGGAAAATTTTACTGTACTGAACTGCAAACGTTTAAAAAAAGAAAGTATAAATATTTTTAACTTGCTATTAATTATGAATACACATTTTATAACAACTTAAAAGAAATATTTATATTGTCTATTTTTAACTTTTGCAAAATTATTCAAAGTCAGAAGATATATTTACTACTACTTTTTGTTGTGTCGGTCTCTATCCCATTGGTATGAAAGTGAAAGCTGGCTTGCTTACTAAGATATATAGATTCAATAATGACAATGTCAAAAAATGCCGTCCATACGTGACGACACGAGTCAATAACAAAAAATACTATGTTATGTAAGACAAAAACATTACGTGTGACCCCTTACTCTCCTTCTTATGACCTCAGGTGTTGGAATAATCAGTTTATTTACTAGCTGTAATAAGAAAAATTGTGTAATTTATTGTTTTTTTACTTACAGAATATTTACTGCTGTAAGTATTCTCCAGTCTTGACCGAGACCTTATCTGGGTACCGAAGCCACAGTATCCCTGGTCCGGTACACACGGGGACCATTCGTACCAATCGCTGAACGAGCAATGTCCCTGTTCTGAATGCAGCCTCGATTCTAGTACTATTGGTTCTCCTAACGCCTCCCTAAAATAAGAAATAAGTTCTTAATTTTACGGGTAGGTAGGTTATAAATGAAAATATTAATAAAAACACTTTCTACAGGTAGTTAAACCGCCATCTACTGTGTTAAGAGAATACTAAAGGACGAAACCCTACAAAGAGCAGCTGAACAAATCAAAAACCATACTTAATACAGTAAAAAGCATTTAACTTGGCTACACTTACGATTCCTGTTCGTTTTGTACGGCTGCTTCAGCGTCTGTCTCTGAAATACAATACAAATTCATATTTATTTGTCGTTTTGTTGGTAGTAGAGCCAGCAGCAATTGCGTTAGGATGAGCAGATTGCACGTTTGTCACCTTCTTACAAAAAAAAAGAAATTGCTTAGCTGGGAACTGAACGTAATAACCAAGTACTTTTACCCTTATCCTGGTTGATGAACCCGTTTTCTTTAATGTAGTAGGTACAATCTAAAATTCTACAAAGAAACGAAAATGTCAAATAAAACAGTTCTTGCCTTGCCCTTCGTCGTTACAGTTTCGCCCTTTTATCGGGTCAACAGACAGCCTCTTGACGTGGAGATAGGCGAAGGGCTTCAAATCATTCAAGTTCATCTGATAGAAGGGGGACTCGCTGTTGAAAGACCCTATTTCCACTCTGTCAATGTTGTCCGTCGGGTTTGTCACTGATTTTGGCGACTGTAAAAACATTTAATGATATTTTCATTGTTCTTGTTCGAAATTTCTTTACAACATAATTATTATTGATTCATTTTTAAGTTAAACTTCTTAAATGGCGAGTCAATAATTCGACGAAAATTAAAATTAACACGTCCCGTGTAGGCATGCCTCCTTTTTACATGAGAAAAGAATGAAATGTGACAATGATATAACAAGGACCAAAGGAGCCCTTGGCATATACAAAAAGATTTATGCTAGCGTAAATATATGTATTTATGTTAGTTTCAAAATTTATGCGCAAAAAAGTCTGTTCGCTAGCAAGCAATTTTTTATCGCTTCTCTGGAAATTAAAAGAAATTATAATTTACTATCTGTAGTAAAATTAATCTAAAAATTCGTAAAATTGATCATTTATGATTAACACGGTTTGTTTTGTTCCTACGACTAGCGCCATCTATTAAACATCTACGTAAACTATATTTTTTTCCATATAATAATTTAATGAAAAAAGTATATTCTGGCGACCTATTCCAGATTCATAATTAATAATAATACTTATTGTTGTAGC
Source organism: Papilio glaucus (assembly GCA_000931545.1). Classification (NCBI taxonomy): domain Eukaryota; kingdom Metazoa; phylum Arthropoda; class Insecta; order Lepidoptera; family Papilionidae; genus Papilio; species Papilio glaucus. The sequence continues at coordinate 296,721 of JWHW01009911.1, forward strand.
GACGTTTATGTAGTTCTATTTAATACGGATTCATGTAAACTACTAAATTGTCTGGACACAAGGTTATACGTTATATAATTTATTTTCCATTTTAGTCTTACGACTTTTAATATACATTCATTTTACATTTGTATAGGTAAGTAAATAATAAAAACAAACAATAACCTCTCTGTTTGTGGTCAATTTACAATTATTATTTTATTTACCTATCATCATAGCATACTTGCAATAACAGAGAAACTAAATGACTAAATAAAAGTTATTTTATTAACACCTATCCATATTATAGGATATCGAAATTAGTAGTAAGTTAGTACTCCCGAAAATACCTCGTAAGATACGCCGTCCATAGTACCCGCATCCCACGGATATAAAGGTAGTGTGTGTTCCTTCAGCCAGCCAGATGGCGTGCACAGCTCAAACCTCGAGGCGCCCAGAAACCAATCAGGTGATGGTTTGATCGCCACTACCACGGAGAACATATGGTGTATGCTATCCGCTCTAAACAGAGCGTGCGAGGGTTCAGACATTTCTGGATGATGACGACGCTTCCCTCTGATAAGTGTCCTCGTACCACCCGTTGCTGACATCTGCAAATCATTTTTATAATAAACTACCGACTCACCCCAGGTATGCACTTATACCCCAATATTTGCCTATTAAGTCTTCTTCAACAATCATTGTCTCATTTCAGAACCTTAATGAAATATATACTTAAGCCTATTTTACGAATCCGTATTACGTATTAGTGAATACTAGTGATCCGCGCCGACTTCGCTAGGGTAGCACTGATTCATTTGATCCGATCGCAACGAAATCAAAATCTGTTAGTTGTTTTTGAGTTCATCACGTCCAGAAAGATGCGGCGAGAGGTTTTATAATATAATAAGTAATGCTTGAAGGCGATCCGATTAGTTTTTAAGTCAATTTAATTACTGTGTAAACAATTGCAGGGGAACAGTGACATTTTGTTTTAAAACATTACATTCGAAATAAAATGGGACTTAATATGTTTTGAAAAATATTTTTTTAAATTATATGCCATTCACAATTTCTCGATTATAGTTTGTAAAGAACAATTTTGAATGAATATTTTATTCATGAGAACAGAATCGCATTTCATTTGGAAAGTTCTGTGAGAACGTTCTGGAAGCGAAATGAACTGGACGTTACTTTGTATGGAGTTCAAATCAGGATTCGCAATAAAGTTGCATTTTGTGCGTTTATTTTCGTATATTGTCAGTTCACAAGAAGCTCCGTGATTGAACTTTAGCACAATGGATTAGAGAATACGTTTGAATGTTAAAATGTCCTGACGTCGAGGTGTCGTATAGAGCTATTGGTTTCGAGTGACTTGCTCTACGCGCTCCTCTAATTTAGATAGTCTGAACTATATGACAACATAAAATTCTTATTGAAAGAAACTTTATTGTTTCCTCTAAAGCAAAACAAAGTGATATGAGTCAGAGAGATACGTTTTGACAGAATAGTGTCCGTATTCACAACTAGTTTATCAATATTTTAATGCTAAAAAAGTATCAAAATTACTTCAAACTGAAACTAATATATGTCATATAGATATATATAGATTATACAAAACTGTCGTGAAGTAGTATTATTTATACTTAGAGTTTAGTTTACTGTCCTAAAGCCTAATTCCTTACTTCCATCCTACTTCTTACATTAAGATTAGAACCGCATTCAAAACTTCATTGTTTACACCCAACGATGATCAGTTACACTTGGATAATGAAAAAAAGAAATGTAAGTTGCCAATCAAACACTGCAATTCAAACGAAAAGACGTTGCGCTCCGACTTATTATAATTTATCATGGTTCTGGCAGATCTCTATTACTTACATTGTTAATGATATCCCTTTCAAGGAGTGTGATGTTGGCGTCTTCAGCCAACAGCTTGAGCCCAGCACTAGCTGGCGTGCCGAGCTGCCACAGCGTGTAGTCGTACCCGTGCGAGGCGCCCACCATGTGGCTGTATCCGTTCTCATCCGGCTTGCTCGGGTAGTAACGAGGATGTGTTAACCTTGACCAGTGACCTTTGAACACAATCTAAGAAAAAATAATTACACTTGCAGCATTGTACTGCCATTACAGAATGATTGAGAGTGGTAGTAGGTAGTAACAGCATCTGTTGCACAAATGGGCCGGCTCGACCGGTGGAATACCACGACCTCACACAAGAAAGTCGTGAAGTAGAAGTATTCCACAGCTGACGAATGAGATGCCGGAGGCTCAATTTCAGTCCTCTTCTCCTTCCTATCCTTTCCCAATAAGGAAAGGATACTGCTCATTGGTTTGCCTTCTTTTACATAAATTGCCTTATACATTTTAAATACAATACATTAAAAAAATATACATACTTCGTAACGCGCTTCACTATTCAAATCACAGGTCTCGACGGCAGGATGTGGGGCGCTATCCAATGCTCTTCTAGTATCTTTCTTCAGCAAGATGGTCAAATCATCATCAGCGTGCCAAGTCTCTTTATTCTCTGCGACGGTCGCACGCAGTCTTACTATTTGTTTCGAACTGTTTTTGGGTGACACCCAGTGTATCTTAAGAAATCGTTGAAGTTAAGGTGAGCAATGCATAATAGAGTAGAAAAAAAAAGAAAAGGTCATACTGCTCGTAGTTTGGTTTGAGGGGCCAAATGTTATGTCCAGCAGTAAACAGTTGTTGGCCTCTAACGATAAATGTTAATTTGTAATGGCTTAATTTAATAACTTTCTAATAATTCTTTTCTATACAAAAGTCATAAAGAGGAGAGATTTGTTTGCTTGTAATATAATTATGAAACTATTCATTAGATTTAAGTAATTCATTTACTATGACAAACATACATTATCCAGAATTAACCTTAGTATATTTTAATTATCAACTTGCAATACTAAATGAAATATGTGTGTACATATAATAAATACCTCTACAGAATCCTTGTCAAAATTATCAGCACTCTCTACTGAGTTATAACATTTCTCGCTGTACCGTGACTGCGGGTTGTTGGCCACCGTCTTGAGGCTGCCCACGTCCACCGGCAGCTGCTCGTACTCATTGGTACTGTTGTCCACGTCCGGATCCTCGACTGTTATCATGAACCATCGGAAAGGCCGTGTTCTGTTTGTTGTCTTGAGTATTACTAAAATTTCAAATAACGGTATTATTGTAAATTTGGAATAACCTGATTTTTTTAAATAAATGTTTTATTAATGGTAGAGCCCTCAACAACAACACTTCGGCTCGAACGGTGAATTATACTACCTTACAGAAGACAGGCGGAAAATAGAAGGCTTTTGCGTTTCGACCGACCAGTGAGGTGGCGGAAACCCATTTCAATTCTTTTCCCTTTCCCATTCTTTCCTAATAAGGATGGAATTGGACAGGGAGGGGATGGATAGGAAAAGGAAACATAACTTTTCCTGTCTATCCCCCCTTCTGTCCATTACAGGAGGGCAACGCAGCTGCGACTCATTTGCTTTGAACCCGCTTTATCGATTTCGCCTTCTATCAAAAAAAATCATTCATAGGCGTTAGTAGAGATATTTATATTTTTCCGTTTCACCTTTCTTCCATCTCACTTTCTATTACGTTGCCTATCTTCACGATTTATAAATAGAAACATTGGTTGCAACTATTCTGAGTTTTTGGATATTAATGGGTATCAATGTTATATAGTACAAATGAAGCGAAAAGGAGGATCGTAAAAACATTTGATTGAATATACAAGAATTACTTAATAACATAGAAAATGGTAAGTGTAGTTATTGGGATCAAAACAAAGCGTGATAGGTCATCTGATTTCTGTGATTTTTCTCGTTTGACTAATAGGTGTAGGCTAAGAGGCAGTAGAGCACTCCTTTATAAAGCTGCAGAAAAAAATACACTAGGCGTGTATTTTTTACTAAACAGAACTGTTTGATTTAATGAACACACACACCTTAGTTTAATTTTATTGTTTTTTGCGTTATAATTCCTATATTTTACGAATATAGGACAACTACAAGCTACCACTACCACTACAATACACAACTATTGTATTACCTTCTAGTCGAAAAGGCACGTTAGGAAGAATAACTATAACGCCTGCCGTAATTAAATAGCAATATGATGGAAAATATTTTTAGTATACAAAAACTCAAAGGCATAAGAAAGCAATGTAAATCAGTGTATCGTCTATTCTTAATGCGTAGAATACGTGAATGTAATGATATGATTGTGTCATATAATCTAGCGCTTAAAATTTACATATTAAATCTAAGGCGCTGATCCATAGAAATATCATATAAGATTAACCATTACAATCCGTACCCTTACATGGTAAAGCCTCAAAAAAAAGCCTTTGGATACACTATATGTTTTGATTTTAAAACAAATAAACATACATTGAAAAATGTTTTTTGAAAAATACAAGGAAATAGTGATTGTGTATATAAAAAATTGTTTATAGTTACAGTCATAAGTTATTAACTTAATTTGTAAATAGTAGGTATTCTGGGTTTATTTTAACAAGATCCCTTTAATAAAATAGAAAAATTAAAAAAAAATATACAGAAGAGATATAAAATACTTACATACATATGTTTGATCTGGCAAATAAACGTCTTGAATATCATTATCCTTTCTTACAACAGACAGTGTGAACAGGCCTTTATTTTCACTGGGCTCTTCGGACGTCGCCTGCGGCGGAGTTTGATCGCATTTCACTTGTTTACCTCCGACCTCGGTTGCCGTATACAATAATACTATCAGATATATGCATCTGTAAGAAATATATATAGTATAATATATGTACTGTTTGTATCCATTCAGTAGATATGTGCATTAAGTATACATAATTAGTTCCTAGTTATTTGTATGTAAACACCATAGCACATTACAGAACGCTTTCACATTTTTATACTACAGTAAGTAATCTCGTAAGGTTGGTAACCAAATAAAAAGAAGCACTCAGACCCGTAAGGGACAGACAGAGGATTTTTATTTACCACCCGGCCGGCATGTTTGTGACACCGGTCTTGTCCACACATCTCTCGGTTCTCCTACATCCATAAGTCATTACATACTAATCTTCGGTCCACTTACGAAAATACTTTGAATATTTCCTTTTATTAATTAATCTAGTCCATTTATGCTCGCCTCAGATTTTTGCTCATTCAGGTTTTTCTAATTCCGCCACTGTTACTACTCTGTTCATACTTGCAACGTTGTACATGTACGCATGTATCAACGTAGCAAACCTTTTTCAATTTTGGTCTCATCGTCCTAGTTACACTTTTCTCTTTTAATATTATTTCTAATCCTGTCGTCATGGAAAGCATACTTTTATTCAATAGGGTGACATTTTTAGAGATCATAGATTTGTTTCTTAGAACAAAACAAGACCAAACAAATTACTTCAGTAGACAGAATTTTATCAACGAATTTAAATTTCTCAATCCATACAAAGCACGCAGTCTCTATTCTAAAAAGGTTGTTATACCATTCAAGTAAACGTGACTAAAAACATTTTAGATCGTCTTATAATTAGAGAAGGCAAGATTCACCGGGAGGAAATGGATGCTTGTGAATGTTGGCGCTAAGATCTGAGAAGTACAAGTTTTGATTAGTTCGAAAAGTCCACTTCATTTGGTTTGTTTGTTGAGGCGGTCGTTGGTGGCACGGCTTAGTTCATTCAAATCCTGATCGAGTACCATAGGTTGCAGATTAGCACTCTTGTTACCATATTAAATTACTCATCTATTTAATTAATCTATGTTTATGGTCTTCTAAAAGTTCCTTATGAGTCGAACAAGAGATGGATGAATCAATGCACACAAGTAAAAAATCATATAAAAGAACACAAAGCTCCCTGAAAATATACCTCTATACTGAAACTTTTCGTACATGATTAATTTTTCAGTGCAACTCCTCATAAAGCTCGTAAATTGAAAAATCCAGTGGACCCGACCTAGATTTCATTTAATACACGACATTTTTGGGCGAACGGCTGTAGTTCGGGACGGGCCTATTCATACCTCGTCGGTTAATAATAATTAATGCATTTAAATATAACAATCTCTTTGAACACGAAAGCGGCTTTGGTCTAGCAAATCTATCGCAAAAAGGCTACGGATATTATATTGTCCCTAGGAAATTCAGCCGCCGTCCCTTTGCCGGAGTATTAAAAAAAATAATGAACTTAACAGAAGCATTGAAACAAGTTGCATGCTTTTCCGACTATAAAGTGGAAGCCTACTTTCAAGAGAAGAGTGAAAAGGCTACTTAACTAGTGCTTCACAGCTTTTGATTACAATTACATCCTCTTCCCATTCTTTTCATACTAGAAAATTTAGGTAAGTTTTCCTCTTTATCTCCTCCTCTGTCCATTAAAGGTAGGCAAAACATTTGCAACTCATTAGCTTGTTGCAAATGCCTATGAGGTCGTTCGTCACCTTATCTATAAAAAAATAAGATGGGATACTCAAGGTCCACTATTATATTCTATATGGAAGAAAAGCATAAAATGTAGATCGGTTTAGAGTTCCAGAAAGTTCGCAGCTAAAAGACATAGAAGTCGTACAGTATTTATTAGAGTAGCTGCGTGACGTTTGACGTCGTGACGTCGCCTACTCTCCTTTCTTTTTTTAAAAGGGGAGGCCCTTTTAATCTATAATCTTCCCATTTGAGGTTTATTAGTAACAAGGACTATACTGTTCGATCATCTAGCCCGTAATTCTGCTTTTCAATAGCGTTGTAATAGTAGCATAATAGTGTCATTATGGCACACCACAGAAAAAAATAAAAGACAAAATTGATTACAACAAAACCAAACCTACAGTTGTGGAATCATTGAAATATAATTGTGACACGATTATTGTGTTTACAGACTACTCCTACAACATAATAATAGTTATTTACAGACCATAAAGATGTCATAAAACATCTCTAGCACTCTGCAGGCGTGGTACTATACTTACTAGTACTCTGGGACCTTATTTCGCGGTAGTGTCGTTAAAATCACTAAAATGTTTTGTGGTGTGTGCTCAAAATATACTATTTTAGTTACATTTTTAATGGGAGTTAACGAGCAAGCGGTCGGATTTTTGTTAATTCATCATTGCTACGTTTTAACATCGGAATATGAAGATTGTGAATGCGTGATCAGTGGCAGTGTAGTAGCTTTTCCAAATCTTAATAAACTCATTTCACAGACGAATAAATCTTTCTTTCTGTATATTAATACGGGAGGATTTAGAATTCCGGTAAGTCATGAAGTCGTTCACTTGTCAAAACAAAAGTACCAAATAAGAACTTTTTATTACAAAAAAATATTATAATAAATTTGACATAATTTGATATCGAATCCTGGAGCCAAGAAATAGGAGATAAAAGTGCTGTAATCACTAGATAATGAGGGTGACGATTTTATAATGCTCGTAATGATGTTATATATCACTTACTTTTAGTCACAAAATATAAATATAAATTCCAGAGAGCTCATAAGTCCTATGCGCTGTACGTATGAAGCACTATTAAGTAGTAAGATTACAAAGAAACTCTTTTCTTTATTTGATACAACTGCGCTTGGTAACTTGGACTAGAAATATAATTAGAGCGTAAGACGGCCTGCGTAATACTTCTCTATTAAAGATAAAGCCCCAGTAATTATCACAGCCTGATTTTTACGTGAAATCCAAAACTTTTGACCTATTTATTTAACATTTTTTTTTATAAATTTACGGAGTTTTTAAATCCTTATAATTAGTAAAACTCATCAACACAAATTAATAATAACTTCTTGCCTAGTGTTTTTTACAAATTATATTGGATACTTAATTAAATTTAGGGTCGCCGTATCCTGTTACAATTTTACATTTGAAGTAAATGTCTTGAGTAAGAATATTGACTTGGATTTAGTACACCTTTATTTTATTAAGTACATTTTAATTCTACTTGCAAATTAAATTAGATTGCTTGATCTTTTAGATTTGCATGGACCATTATCGTTGACCTTAGCCTTCGGGTTCAATAATTGGATCAAATATAGTTAATTAGTTTTAAATGTTTCGTTTAAATCAGCCAAATGTCAAATACCAAAGGTATTTTAGGTTAGAATAGACGTATATTTTAATCTTCATCCAGATACAGATTTTTACATTTCATACAAATTTATCATTCAAAAGTCAAGTTCGATTTTTCGATACCTCAAAATGGGGAGACCATTTTCGAACCCCTTCGAAAAATCGAACTTAGAGTGTATAAAATTAATATTTATTTG
>JWHW01009911.1:305273-329735 GCA_000931545.1 Papilio glaucus
GAGGCGCAAAACGAATGACTGGGCTGGATTATACAAAGTCTCCAATCGGCGACTGGCGTCGGCTTCACTTTTGGGTCCAGGATGCTCCATCCGGAGGTATGTAACATCTTTGGGTGCAAGATAATTATTTACAGCGTACCAGTAAATCAAAGCTTCCGTTAACCGAGTCTTGTTCAATATTAGGCACGCATTATAACTCCAATAACCTTTTGCATGCCACTCACTCACAAATACTTAACAGTAACATCTAAATATCTAACTTTTTCTAACGAAACGAACCACAAAGTATTGAATCTATACTTTGGATTTATTACTTCCGTAACTCATATATAATAAAATAACAAACTTTGTAAACAAATGTTACACCTCACCTTTCACTACCGGTTTTGTTTTTGTTTATGAAATCATTGACTATAAACAAGACAGGTCTATACATACGTTAACCAAATTATTGACGTTGACATCTTCCTTTTACCGCCAACTGATAATGAAACGTCAGTCCCACTCAATGTCCACTGTAACTAAGAAACTAGAGCATAACTGGAAAACGTATAACTTAAAAAATAAATATATCGGAATAAATTCAATATAAAGCAATCTTGTTGGTTATCGCGGCGTCAACTAAACGCGGTCTGCGCTGCTCAAAATAAACCAAACGGCGCGTTTCTCTGGCATTATGCCAGGCTAGGGACGCCATATTGACATTTGCTGTAGGAAGACGGACTAAATTTTAAAACTAAAGTTGTGTCATATTGTTTGTAAGTTCGAAATTCAATGCAACTGGACGACGCAGTAAGTTACATTTTAAATTCTATCTTTAATATTATGTTATAAAACCATGGCGTCTTATTAATTAGAAACCCAGTGTCCACATCACATGATACTTCAAAGAAACACATATTAAAAGATATATCACTTTAATATGTGGTTCTTTAAAGTACCATAAGGAACATACAATTTTAAATAATTATTTGCGTCTTAAAGTCAGTTCTCCTAGTAAAATATCATTCAATGTCGATATCGTTAGAAAAAAATAGAAGCCAGTAATCTAAACTAATTAAAACAAATTGGTTGACGACCGCGCGTAGTGAAAAAAAGGAGTCTCCATAAAAATATTAATGGCAAATAATCTTATTATGCTCACATGTAGAATAATCTCACGAAATGTCTTCCACGTCTACTAAAATATATCCTGTTCAAAAATCGCCTACAATAGTTTAATCAAAATACAAAAGGTGTATTGCTATTATAAATATGCAGGTGTATCTTGTCTTTTTATTTCAAACAGCGCTTCAACTTTTTGCGAACAGAATAAAAGAAATTATTGAATCAATAATTAAATATAAATAATTTGCTCCATTTATGGTAACATTTTTGATCTGTTATTTAATAAATATGCGCTCACGCGCGTAACCCAGAGGGTTAGGCAGAGATCATGGATTTCCCTTTGGCACGATCCTGGCACACCTCTCTCGCTTCTTCTACATTCATACATGTACGCATGCATGCTCGGTTATTTAATTTTATTTAATATTAGGTATATTTAATAGGTCTTCAAGGATAAAACTTGTTTTAACGACAATGACGTACGTGAAAGGTCACCGGTGAGTTTAACTCATCTTAAACTGATTTTAAATTATCATTAAAATTTGGTGTTAGCAACAATTATTAAATAATAATATTTAAAAAAAAACACTTTTACGTTAAACGTTTTTATTTTATGTGCACTGAAAATTGTATTGTCATCTAAATTAAATGTGTGTACGAAATTTCATATCAATCTGACAATCACTCCTCCTTATCCAAATCCTCCCTTATCACAAGACCACGCATTGCGCAAATGACCGTGGCAAAATTACAAGAATTGGAGTTGGAACTTCTTCATTATTCTCCATACTCACCAGATCTAGCTTCCACTGATTACTATTTTTTTTTACAATTTTCAAAGCTTAATAATAGGAAAAAATCAGTTCCGCTAAGGTTCATTGACTCTCGTCCGTAAAGGTTTTATACAACTGGCCTGAACAAATGGCAAAACTGTATAGCCAATAGACGCGCATAGTTTGATGAATAAAATAATTTCTATATCAGCAATTTTTATCTTTTTACAAATTAAAAAGGTATTTCATCAATCCGCATTATCCTAATTACGGGCAGTACCTGCTTTAGAATAATATTTGTACTGTTGACCTTTTCGACGTTGGTCGCCCTCTTAAACTCCCGCGGGTGTTTTGAATTGCTCTGATCGTTTCACAACCAACTGATTACAATTTCAAATGAGGCAATCGCTTGGGATCTAAGTAATTAAATATACAATTACACGATCTCTTATTTAAAAACACATAAAAAAGTTATACGAATAGGCTTATAATCGAATTTAACTACTATTTTTATTAAACTTCCGAACAAATTAAAATTTTATGCAAAGTATTAACTAGCTCTTTTCCCACTCCATCCAAGCGTGTCACTTGATCTTGTGTAATTATCGCAAATAACCACAACAGCCACAAGAGTTCGTTCATTACCTCACTTATCAAACGACACGCAGAAATAAAAATAACACAATATCAAGCCAGTATAAGGAGATCGTGGTAACCTGGGTCGAGACCGCACATTCACATAACATCTGCCGCTATCGGCTTTTTACCTATCATCAGACATAATTTTAAAGTGAGTAACATGAAAATGTGCATAAGCCAACTGCCTAATACATAATTCCTAAAAGCAATATAAACTACCTCCAAAATAATATTAATGTTAATTATTGTAGCTACTACTAATTTTCGCAGATGTCGTTGCTGGTAACTTTATTGACGGTTCTTACAGCTTCCTCTGATACATGGCTCGCGATCGGAGTGATCTTGAGCTAAAAGTAAAAAATTCTAGGTCCCTAATGTAATTATTGTAGCAACGCCACTTGTAACATCAGGTAAATTTTTAAAATTAAAGTAAATTAAAATAAAACTGTAAAGTGGAGGTTTAAATTAAATATTAAAAAAAATATATAAACAAAGTAAGTTGGAAGAGTGGCGCATCCGTGTAAAGTATGCAGTTGGTATTCTCCGGAGGTCGGGCGCCTCTTGCACTTTATGCTTTTGAATTCTAACCTCTTTAAGTAGGAAAGCCAATGCGCATTCTCGGTTCAACAGATAAAGCATTCCTTTCAGAATACTAACAACTGATTTTTGTACCTTTATGTTTGTTTCTACAGGGAAATAAGTGAGTGCATACTAATAACATTGTACCTGCGCTTTAATAATAAGAAGTATGTGTACGTCACGTGTAGCTTATAATAACCCTAGTCAGATTATAAACTAAGGAAGTTCACAATCGATCGGTGATATAATGCGTTATGAATGAAAAACAAAAGCCTACAATCAACTATGGTTGGTTATTTATTATTTAAGTAACCTTATTTAAAACAATCCTGCACTACAAATGCTCATTTTCATTTAATAAGCAAGTGAATAGGATGTTTTAATAAGATATTTACAGGGCGCAACTGCCCCCGGCACAAAAGGACTGGCATAACTCATTAAAAATGTCTTTAAGACGTGCCGTTTTATTTGCAGAACGGGAGCTAAGCATCGCTATCGCGTCATTAGAGTGAATCTGTTCTACATAGCTTTGCGTTGACATTGTCCGTTTTTTTATTACACATACTAATACTAAAGTATCACGACGTTCGCGCAAAGGAGTAGACAGAAATTTCAGCTTGAGCCGAAAAACTACGATGACAAAAAAGTGTGAAATCTTTTCACACATTTAAAAAAATAAAGAATACACTATTATTAGACCACAATTCCACCTGATGTTAAGTGGTGATGCTGCCGAAAGATGGTACGCTCTAGTTTATCTCAGCCTAATCACTCTTCCAATGGCGGATCCGGCGGCGGCGGGGCTGGGCTCTAGATCTTCTGAATTTTTCCGTGACATATTTTAAAGCGAACTTAATCAGTATTTTAATTAATTTTGGCCAGCTTTGAATTACCTTATTCAAATCAAATCTATATAAAATGTGTACTTTTATTTTTACCTTGCTAACCGAACCACCACTGCACTCTTCTATTAAAGGTACTTCTGTCATAATTGGACGGAAATACTGAAAAAAGAATACATACATAATTTGTAAAATCATCTACATACGTGTAAATACTGCGTTACCAAATATATAGCCAGGGAGAGCCGTGCGACTCCGAAATACGAGTACGTGCGTGTGCTAAGAATATCTCAATGCGCAGCGTGTCTAGCTGAAGCTTGCAAAATCTCCGAAACCGTCCTGTTTTGAACTTTATATAAACTTTCAATCATCATCATTTTAAAGATCATAATATATAGTTCATCTATTATAGTATTTTTATCGAACAAATGTTTGACAAGATTCTTTAAATTCATATAACTTTTTCATTTATGAACCGATTGGGATAAAACAAAATTTTGAGTGAAACTTACAACAATACATTAGTGAGAACCGCATCCAAATCGGTTAAGCCATTTCTGAGATTAGCGCGCAAACGCACAGACAAACAGACAAAAATTCTAATAACCATTGTTTTGGGTTTTATTGCGTTTAAAAAGGCCCCCGATAATAATTTTTTCTCAAATATCTTTAATGTACAGACAGCGATCAGTTATATATTTATTATATGTATAAATTGTACTCACGTATCTATATTTTGGTGTGCATTATAAAGTATAAATAAATATTCAGGTAAGTTGACAAAATCAGAATTAAATTTAAAATACAACAAATTTGCTAAAGTCACTTTAGCAAATTTGTAGCTAGACACATAAATCAAATAAAAAAATATATCCCGAATACACAAAAAAAGAATACTGAATGATAATATTTAACCTACGTTTATCTCTACGTGTCTAGGACCGCCGGCGTGACGGTGACGACTGCTAACAAACGTGCTATTTATTTATATTATACTTTAAGTATTTTTGGTAGAAATGTATTTTTTATCCACGAGATAAACATCTGGGGATGTCCCGCATCATAATAATAAATAATGGTTTTTCTTATGTCCTCTTAGAAAACCGTACAATAAATATACATTATAAACCTAAGTAGATAAGAAAATATTTTAAGTTTATTACTATTTGACATTTCCACATGACCTCTATTTACAAATGTAAAAAGTTTTTAAATTATTCAAATCACTGAAGTTACTTAAACTTTTCTTATTGACAGTGCGATTCGAAAGCTCCCCAGTGGCCTGACCTAAACTTTGAAGGTGAAATGAATGATACCTTCAAAGCGTGTGGTGCGAATATAAATACATTTTTTGTACTAAATAAAAACATACACGTTTCAAAATTCAATATAATTCAATGCCAAATCATAGGTTAAGCTGATCTAGCTAACAACTTATTTCTTTCCAAACATCCTAAACGAAGAATTAAAAATACCTGGCCGTGTCCATGATGACTTCAAGTTGACTGATTAATTCCAAAATATACACTTATTAAGGACCGATAAAAATAATTTATTTTAATATTAAGACTATCGTGTCCAAGACAACTAACCCCCTTTTGTTTAAATTTCATTTTCGGACTGTATTTTTATAATTATCACGTCAAACTAACTAAAACATTTCTAATTCTTTGAAAGATATCTTTTAAAAAAATTTATGTTTTCCCCAATATCGTTACATAAAGGAGGATGGTCAATTGGTACCAAATGACGAAACGGCGTCCCAGCATGCCAGAAATGATTCTTTAATAAGCCACAATAAAAAAATATCCATTCATTTTTGTTTTTGTAACGAACTCGAACTTTTTTACCGCAAAATAAAAAAAATGTCCGTAAGAATTCACTGCATAAATGTTGAATATGTTTATGCTTGTGCTAGATGGTTCACGACTTTATTCGAACCTACGACCTAACCCATCAGGCTATTGGTGCTCTGTTTATTTGATTTACATACATACGTGATCGGTTAATAAATTATTAGGTTTGTACAACTTGGTATAAGACACTCACACGGAAATTTATACACTCATCTGCTATTTGATCAGGACCTAGATTAAAATATGCACATTGATAAATCACAAGTGGGTTTCCGAGCTAAATCCGGAGCCAACCGGTGGTGGTTCTCGAGGTCGAGATTATGTGGAAGTCAAATCGACCTCTAGTCTAACATTCTGTTGTACGTCAACACAAACGTCCTGATCAATTAACAGATTAGGGTATAAATTTCTTACGCGGTATCTTAGACCAACTGTAACTTTATTTGAAATGAAATATGTCTTATGGTTATTTCTTTGGACAGTTGGCCATGGCCGGGTAGATTGAAAACGGAAAGCTAAATAAGGTTGAAAAGACGACCTTACCTTGACTTGCTTAGCGTGAGATAAGACTTCTCCAGGTGAGCGACAACATATGAAGATATAGAGCTTTATATAAAGAATAACTTTAAATAAATCTCTAGGTTTAAAACAACTTTTAAAACGCGAGCTGTGAATTGGGCTACTTATATGTCTGAAACAATACATATTTTTTGACCATTATTACCATGAGTTCGCACTGCCGAAAACATTTACATAAAGTATGTTGTAATCTCTCTCCTTCTCTCTGAAAAAACTGAGATGACAATATGTTTTACGTGAATATTTTCGGCTGTTGCACGAATGGGCCGGCTCCACCGGTGAATGATGATCCGTATACGAAAAGGATACAAATTATATCAAATGGGTTAGTTTTTAAATGACTGGCCTAGAAGAACGGTCATGATTTACACGCGGATGTATTGTTCCATTTTGACCTTCACTTCATTTCCTGTAGTCTAAAGGGATTGACCGTTTTTAAGAGTAGGGTGTCATTAGGTCCGTATCATAGTTAATATTATAATTATTATTTATACAGTCAGTCGGGTGTTTTGTTTTCTAAATTATTGTTACAGGTGCATTTTTTAGATTATTATTTACAAATATTGTTAATTACAGTTTGTAATCGATTTCTTCAAATAGGTTAACCAACTTACTTTTCGGACATAGCAAATGTAAAGATTTTACATTTTAGATTATATTCAAATGGCGATTTTGCTACAACCTACGACCTTGCGTTTCCCAGTCTACACCTTAAACTAAAAGTAATATCAAGAAAACATCTCCATTATCAATTTTTACCAAATCATAGTACTGCCGACTATGAAGTTTCACTTCTAAACATGTCATTCATGGACCTGGTTGTGAATGAATCAAAATTGTAGTCAGTAGGCATGTCAACGTCACAGCTAGGTCCACTAATACATTATTTCTTTACCCACACATTAAATGTCTTTATGGTGTCTGTAGTTTGGCGCACCGCCACCGGAGCTGGGTGTCGATTTGCTCGGAGCGGCGGAGGTAGCCCGTGATGATCTTGCCTTTTTGATTACCTGCAATTGAATGTGTCGACTATTTGTTTGCGACTGATCTATTGTGTTCTGTACAAAGAACGAAAATTAACTGGTTTAAATTATAAATCACAAACTTTTCACTACATATTTTAAGATAGTCACAAACGCAAGTCCCCTCGTTGCGTATGTCTGTCTGTCTGAATGTGATAAACTCAAAAACTACTGAAAGGATTTTCAGAGGCCCTCAAATCTGCTATTTTAACAGAATCATAATAATCCACCACCAGTGGCACCTCTAACAAAACTATATGACACATTTGATAAGAAGAATATCAAATAAACAATTGTGAGATCCTTAACAGACTATTGGAACATTGTTATAGCAGTATTGGAGGACTAGTCGTCTTTTCACTTAGTGGTATTGAAAACATGTGCTCTTCGCTTATCTCGGATAAACATCAATTCGGGGGTATATATTAAATGTGGAGCCTCTTGCTCAGAATTCTTTTTGTGAAACTGTGAAGGTTTTGAGTTTTAAAAAAAAACTCGAAAAACAACTTGATTTTACCTTAACCGAAGTTAATAGAAAGAACATATAAGTTCTTTATAATGCAAATATAAAAGTGAGCGAGCACCTCATATTATAGTAATATGGTAAATTTTGCCTGACTTAATTCTTGCGGACCGCGTCAGACTTATATTTGAAAAGCATTGCTTGCATTCTGAATTTAGAGTATACCGCTAACGGACTAAACTGCAGAGTGTGGCAAAATAATACACGCCCCGTATTTACACTTCAATAGAATAACATTAAGTAGTTATCTTTGAAATATTTTCTTAGCGATGTGTTACTTAGGAACTTTTTTTATTAGTGAACTGAATGATAATTCTTTCTTTGAAAGTTGTTTTTTATCATGTATTCCCATATAAATTTGATTAAGTACAACAGTAATATGGATAACATTTCTTCATAATATTTTTAATTCTTTCTTTCTCCTGTGGTGTATTTATACTGTGGTACTGTCGACGCGAGTTCCCGGTTAGAGGGTAGGAGGGGAACAGTTGAGTGAGATTTTCATATACTATGAAGTTCATGTGTAATAGTTTTCTTAAGGTACTCGAAACGTCGGGGACAAAAACTTAAAATAAAGTCGATGAATCATTAAGTAGGTATGTATATGTTTTGCTACCCGTTGGAAGCCGGGGTGGATCGTTACTGTTAAGTATAAAGTACAATTAAGCTGAGGAAGGGAAGTGTCATTCATTAACAGTCACCGTGTACCGTGTATGTTGTGTAGGCAGACTTAGCGCGAACTGTTCCAATATGAAACGTGACCTACCATAATAATGCGGTATTCAAAGGTGTGTGCACTTAATTAATATTTCAGCGTCGAGGCATATAGTCTGCTGCACCGTTTGTTACCTTATACATTACGCAATGTAAGATTTTTCAATATTTCGTCATTAGTAAAATAAATATTTGTTTTCTATTCTTTTTATCGAAGGATGCGAACAAAGCAGCGATTCTTCTGATATTGAGTGTTGATTACTAACCCAACCAAACGAGTAGTAAATGTTTTAAGAAACACGAGCTAGAGCCGCTAATCAGGCGAGCCTCTTGCTCGTTGGCCAACTTGGGATATACGTGTTTACGCTGTCAATGTGAATACAAATAATATCATAATCTATAATCTAAAAATAGATAAAACAGCCGGTAATAAGTTTCGTTCAAAATTCTCAAGAGAACCTGCTTCTAATATTCTCTTCTCAAGTTAATGAAAGTAGATCACTAACTAAGTTAAGTTCTAACAGAGCCAATTGCATTAGTTCCGGGAATAGTGAAGCGAAAATCCTTAAAGTACGTATCAATTTTTAATGAATTTTCTCGAGGGAACCTAATAACATTTGACAACGGCCTCCTTATTATACTGGTAACAAATTAAAAGTTTCGTTCAGATTAATTCTATCATGGTACGTCTAGAAATACAGAATTATAGGATAGAATAGTGTAAAATATTTTTTATTAAATATTTGAAACATTATACATTATTTTTGGGTGGCAGTGCAAGGCGTGGCGCGACCGTGAATCAATCCCACTCACCCTGGAGAAGGATTTCCGACAGGTCCGAAACTTGTCGGTAAAGCATCTTCCTAATGAGATAGATGTCGTGTGGAGTGCCTGACTTGTGAGTTAGTTATTTCAGTTATTACATTGCCCGGGTGAACTTTAATATTGTACGACAAAAATTAACGTACAGTTGTATGTTGTTTCTGTACAATCATCTGTTGGTTCTGTATAATCATCATCATCATCATTCTTCATCCTATATCAGTCCAATGCTGGACCGCGCACCGCACGGTCCAGCATTGGACTGATGCGCACGTGCTTCCTGCTTCCTCGCGAGATAAAATTCTGGATAAAACTTTATAATGGTTTTCATTGTGTCATTAAGATGGGTCCAATAACTGCAACTTTCTTCGTTATAATATTAGTTGATCGATGGTTAATATCAAATTGCCGAGTTAATTACAATGCTAAGTATAATGATTCCGTATCGGTATGTTAAGTCGCACGTTAGTGCTAATACCTAAGCGCTAATACCTAACTAAGGCGTTATCTCGAATACCTTAATTGAAACAGCTGACGTTAACTGCCACTTTACCTATGATCGTGGTTAAATTATAACATACTTGCTGCTGCCCGCGACTTCGCGCGTTCGTTTCTTATTATTCTCGCTGGAAACTTTCGTAACTCAATTCCGCGTATTCGCGCCCATAATTCCAAGTTACGAAATACGCGGAATGATAGGTAATTTTGTCAAACAGTTTTTACTATCATGACAATCAAAACAATATTAACAATATTATTTAGGTTATATTTTTCTATCCCTTAGGATGTTTTATTTTTCGGAATTAAAGGTAGCTCTTTGGTAGCGATCGAATCAACATATTTAGTGGTACCCATGCGAAGCTGGGGCTCACTAGTATAGTATAAAGTTCATTTGTAAAATATTTTCTTAAGGCGTCCTCGTATGTTAGTATTTCCTTAGCTGACGCTGACACCGACTCCAAAAATAAATATGATCAAGAATTGATTCTTATGTTTAATTGCGTAAAATTATTTTATACTTTAAGTGCATTTGTTGCTTTTGAATATAGCTTTTTTGAAGTCGGTTTTGTTATGGTTTAAAAGTTTTTATAGAAGTCATATGCGTCACCTAATGTTAAGATATCACCATTGGATCCATAACATGAGCGAAGTTGCAAATTCGTAGCCAGTTTTGTAGGAACGAAAACGCTAATTGCTTTAAAAAAGACTCTAAATTGTATCCGTTTGAAAGTATTCAACGTAAGGTTTTTTGGATGTGTAACATCTTTCCTCTCGATTTCCTTGAAAGTGATTTCGTGAAAACGGAAGTGTTTAACAGGAAGACTGGGCAGTGCGCGTTATATAATTCGACCAATAAGCGCAGGCAGTCCTAGAGTTGGCCTTCAGTGCGTACCAACCCATTTTTCGATATAATATTAATTTTGCTTGTTATCAAGGAGAAATGTCAGATATGTACATCGCGGCTATTGTAAGGATCGCTGTTTTTTTTTATTTCCTTTATGCCAATATCTTAAAGAACAAAAACCTAAAGTAAACGCGATAAAATCGTAAAATTACAATATCGTTGTTAGAAGTGTTCAAATATAGTTAAAACATGAATTTCCCCAAAAATACCTAATTTGTTAGTCATAAAGTTTTAGAAAAAGAAGCCAATTAAAATGCTAAAATATTTCTTTACATGTCTCTCTCTCTCCGTGCTCTCCGGTGTATTCACAGCAACAAATAAAAATGGCAACATGTTATTTTCAACATTATACCTATAGTTACAAGTTATATTTTCCTACTTAATCATCTTATTTGTGTTTCGTATGACGGTATTCGAATCGAGCCGGAGGGCTGTTTGGGCTCCCATTACTACTATGTGAAATTGTATTTTCCAGTGGTATTTCCGTACCATTGTACTCTGTTATTTTGTAGGCACCTTAAACAAAAATAGTTAAAATTAGATAAACAAACATTATCGTCTATAGGTACGTACCTATAGACGATAAAGTTTCTTTGTCTAGGTACATCGCAGTGGGGAACCTCGGGGTCATGTCCAATAAGTCTTGCAAAACGATCCCGAGAAGATGGCAACATGGCGTGGTCCTGAGTTGCCGTAACATTAGAAAAGTGCAAGGAGAGCCACTGCTCCTCAGGGTCACGCGAAAGCTCAGTCCAGAGGGCACAGGTGCGTTCCACTGGAGAGGATGGCCACCGAGGGGTTTTAGTGAGAAAAACTCACATAAACCTGTCTTTCCCCCGTAAGAAGAAGAGTATCTTGATTAAGATTTCCCCCTAAAACCAAAAAAAATGTATATAAGATTTATAATGACTCAAATGTGTCAGGAGTCGCGTACGGACTGACTGTAAGACAACATTAAGATGTAAATTGCTGATGTCCACCGGCTTAAAGAAAACTACCTACGTAAGTATTATTTATAAAACATTTACAACATGTACATTTCTCTTTTTGTAATCTCATTTCGTCTGTGAATTCATATTTGAGTAAAGCAAACATCTCGTTAAGAAATATTTTAACATTTTATGTGGCTGTTTATGTGTATTTTCTATTAAATTTTATAAATTACCAGTAGTAGTCCCAGTAGTTTAGGCCCCGACTTACGTACTGTAGGTCGCGGGTTTGAACCCAGGCAGGCGCTTTACCTTGTGTGATTTATTTAATCACCACTGCTAAAAACGGTGAATAAAAACATCGTGATAAAACCGGCATGTATTTGAACCACCAAATTCGAACAAATGCAACATCCACCAACCCGCACTGGGCCTGCGTGGTGAACTACGGCCCTTCCCTCTTTCAGAGTGGAGGGCTGAGTCCCTACAGTGGGGAAACATAATAAAAGAGGCTAATTTATCCTCCGATCGAACGGAATAAATATTACAATACGTTGCTGTCGTACGTTGGGGCCTTCTGACGTTATCATATACGTAGACGTATATGATGTTATATATAGTGTGCAAAAGAACTTAAAAGGCTTACAAAACTTATACATAATAGATGTTGTTATTGCGGGCTGTACCACTGTGAAATAAACTATATATCGCAATATAAACACATAAGAAGAAATAATAATAGCAAAGGAGCCCACTTTGAATGTGCTTTCGACGCGGTAACAGCTTGCAGTCACGTATCGCATTGAAACGGCTGAGGAGGGCCCCGCCACGTTGTCACACGATGGTAAATAACAATACAATGAATATACATTGCACAATATTTTAAATCACTTTCATAACATAATCGTAATATACATACAAAAGTAAATAGATCCGAGATGAACCGATGAAGTGATCAGATTGGTGATGTACTAATGAAAGGTGTATTTAGAGTATCCGTAACGACGATCATGTACATTTGTATGTGTACAGTAAAAGCGTAAGAGGTGTACAACTTTTGCTAATCCGAAATAGAAGAAAATTTTAGTGCGCAAATAAGACATTTTTCAGCGTCAGGAAATGTAATTTGGGGAAATATTATATGCGAAGTAATGACAAATAAATATATTTTTTAGTGTTCACGCAAATACGTCTTCCAAATGAAAATAGTTTCATATTTATATATTCAAACAAAGTTCACAGCCTTACACACAGACACATCGGTTTTCTCGTGCGGGTTAGAAACTGATTTATCTTGACTTAGTTTGTTATGGAAACACTTGTTGAGAATAAGAAGCTACCTGCGCGTTGACCGATACATTCAGTTTGTTTACTATTTTTATATTGTTGTACATCACAAACAAGCAAACAGGTTGCCGGACTTCTTCCGTCAGCTAGTTTACGTTGCTCGGTAAATTGTTGTTCTTTCCTATGTTCTCATATTCATCAAAATAATAATAATAATCATCAAAAAATCTGTACAAAATATTTGAGTGTCATAAAAATGTAACCAATAGTCAATTCATACGTGCTAAAGGCAGCGTTAGAGTTCCCCCCTACTTAGTAGACGTCATTATAGTCTTCGACGGTAACACGTTCAACTTGAGCAGACACATCACCCACACTGATAGCTGCAAAATTCAGCAACTAGGCCCCTAGATTAATTAGGGACCTAGGATTTTTTACTTTTAGCTCAAGATCACTCGGATCGCGAGCCCTGTATCAGATGAAGCTGTAAGAACCGTCAATAAGGTTACCAGCAACTACTTCTCCGAAAATTAGAGTTCCGCACCAGCGACAATCTTTGCATAATTGGGCTGACTCGACCGAAGTATCTTCACTTCACAGGAGAGAAGTACACGTTTAAAGGCCGGCAACGCATCTGCAGTTCTTCTGGTGTTGTGGGTGTCCATGGGCGTCGTTAATCACCTCGGTATTAGCGCCGATCGTTTTCCCCCTTCTCTTGTAAAAAAACACGTATTTTATGCTTTTGCGTTTCGTCTGAGGATTGAGGTGCTGGAGGCCAAACTTTACCCTTATCGCCTCGCACCTGCTACATTGCATGTAGCAGGTGCGAGAGCCATAACATTTGATTTTGCGATTTTTAAATTTTCTTAAACTTAATACACCACAAGTTTACAAACACGATAATCATAATAAAAACCTTTGTCTGACATTGTTATGATGTGACAGGAGATGTGTTGACGAGGTACTAATAATACTTGAAAAGAATATTTATATTATTGTAAATCCCAAAAAAATAAGTAATATTTTTGTAAATCGAATCCAAAACCTGCAAAGTAACAACTCATTTTTACGGACAGGCTACAGAGTGTTAAAACCTAAAACTAGCCGAGTGAAATAATCATGCTATAAGAGTGTATAGGCGGTAAAGCAAACACTTTACACATACTGAAATATTACTTCGATGCTCATAAAATTTGACTTAGAGTGCATTCGGCGGCCTCTCCAGGCATATTGCAGCCTGCATATTAAAAACGACAGTTATTACCATCTTCGATATTTTCAAGATGTTTTCTGTATATAGCTCGATTTATCTATACTTGTGTCGGTGAGTTAGTTAGGTAATATAAGCTTATAGTATGTACAACGAGGAAGAATTGGCAGACTTATTAGAGCCCACAACAACAGCATCCGTTGCACGAATGGTATTATGCGTTTCGTCTGATGAGTGAAGTGTCGAAGGACTAATTCTATTCCTTTTCCACTCCCATCCTTTTCTAATAAGCAAAGGATGGGAGTTTTGCCCCAAGAGGATTTGACGGGAGAGGGGATGCATAAGAAAAGGAAATGTTTTTTTCTGTCTATTACCCTCCTCTTTCCATTACAAGTAGGCAACGCATCAACTCCTTAGCTTATTACAGTTACCTATAGTCAGCGGTCACTTAATATCAGTTACCGCTTGATCATTTGCCTCGTAATTCTATAAAAAGATTAAAATGAAAAAACTTGTTTGTACCTGTAGCAATTTTTGTATGCGTAACAGTTATGTTAGTCTTAACAGTAGTATTTTTTTTATAACAGAAAGTGGCAAACAAGCAACACCCATAGTTACCTGCAAAAAACTAACGAGTAGCAGATGCGTTGCCTACCTTTAACGGATAGAGGACAAACAGAAAATGATCTTTCCATTTCCTATTTATCCCCTCGCTGGTCAAAACCAAAAAAAGGAGGAATAGAATTAGGCCTCCGGCACCTCACTCGTCAGGCGAAACGCAAAATTCTTCTACTTCACGCCTGTCTTCGGTGAGATCATGGTATTCCAGCGGTCGGGCCGGCCCAATCGTGCAACAAATGTTGTTGTTCTACAACCGGGCTCTACCACCGTTAATTAGTATCTTTAATGTAATGTATGGCGCTACTAGTAAACTAAGCCGTGTTAGTCTTTACTAGGGTAAAAAACAATTTTTATTCCTATTTGTTACTGATGATGATGCTGTTGAACCTACCAGAGTGAGAAAAAGCAAATTTGCTGATTCCCGCAACGTCTGAATGATGCAGGATAATGAATGCATTCAGTTGTCTTATAAAACCAACTGATTTAGTAAAAAAACGACATTCTTAGTTAAGGTCATTGAGCTTCAAGCTAAGGTGCAAACGTGTTATAAGGCTGCTGTAGCTCAATTTACGTCGACGATCTTAATCAAATTCACACTTCAAGTATCCGTAACTATCCGAGCGACATAATCAAAAAACTTCACAAGCAAATTCCTCGTGCATCAATAGTTTCGGACCTCAAGACCAAGTTTTAATGGAACAATTTCGAGACAATTTGCAGCCGAATTTCTCATCCGATACTCCCTGCAGCTCGTTATAAATTAAATTGTGTGAGAAAATTGAATGCACATAAATTCACTTTGAGGCTCAGAAACCAATCAATAAACATGCCCAGACATGGAAATATTTACAAATAATTTCCTTGAATCAAATTACTTGACAAAAAATATAAAAAATAATAATCCTAGGGTTTTTATGGTGTTACGTACTGCTGTACTTATCATTTAAATTGATATTTTGTATTCATTAATATCAAATATATATAAAATTAATATCAAATCAATATCAAATTTATATCAAATCTTTATCAAAATGATATCAAATTAATATGAAATTTATATCAAATTAATGTCGTAGGTTATGGGTGCTCCTTATATCGCCCTTTTTTAATAAGCCACTACTCTGATCGATATAAATTCTCCTAGGGCTTCTCCTACCAAAGCTGCGACTGACTTTTGCAACATAAATTTGTTTCGTTAGTCTCTCTTCATTCATCCTTTCAACATGCGCGAGCCACCGAAGCATACCTTTATCAATTCTAGTTACAACATCCACTTTTAAGCCACACTTTTCCCTTATAATGCTATTTTTAATCCTATTATCAACGTCACGCCTAACATACTTCTTAAGGATCGCATCTCAACAGCACTACTGCTTCTCCTGCCAAATTCAGCTCTCACTTCCCAAAAATTAAAGTGGGGATTAGTATAGCATTGTGTATTGCCAGACAAGACTTCATAGACATATGCTGACTCCTCGCTACTGTACCTATAGCCCCATTCATTTTATTTCCCGCATTCGTCTCTCACTCGTCGTTCATAATCTTTTACGTATCTACCAACTCGACTAAATATACTTCCTAAATATACAAACCCTGCCACCTGTTCCGATTCCTTACCGTTAACATTTATATGAATTACTGTTTTACTTTATTCTCTTTCACATAACATATCATTCATTACATTCAGCATAAATTTTAAGTCCTCCGCCGACCGTACCTGGTCATCGGCGTATAAGATACATTTTACAAGTACCTCACCCATTCTTAGTCCACAATCTTCGTCTTTCAAAGCTTTTAAACAATCATAATAAATACCTCTATTTGACTTCTGTATTTTATGAGAAAAGTGGATGATCAACTACTGTGGATACTGATACAGGCTGATAATGGTGATGATGATTTTATGAGGAAATAACCATCTGCTGCTTTGACTATTTTGAATGAAATTTTATGACGTGACGTCAGGTTATCTCCCTTAGTACATTTCTGTTGCGATGCACAACACACACACCCCAAACCTCTCACGAAAATGGGTACATATGTTGGTTATAATTTGTAATCTAACTAGATTATCCCTGTAAATGTACTATTTACACAAAACAAGCACCGTGTCACCTTGTTACAAAACATTTACCGTCGCTCTCTCGCTGAGGACCATTCGTGCTCGAAAGTTCTTTAAAGAAACTAAAGTTTTTAACTAAATTTAAAAGCTTGCTACCATAAAGCTACGTGACTAATGCTAGCAGTATCCCATGGGAATGTAGAATAGAATCAACATTTATAAAATCAACACCTTGACCGGAGTAAGAAGCATGTCTCAAAGGATTACGGAAGTTTTTGCCGTGGAGAGAGAGAATCTAGCTAACAGCAGCGTGCATTATATTTTCTGGAGTTAAAGACTAATTTATACAAATTATTTCTTTTTTTTTCTTTCAGACCTCTCTGGTGTATTCACGAAGAGAAAGCGAGGCGCAACCTGCGAATGCATACAATTTCGATAGATCTATACCTTGGTTCACATAACATAAGAAGGTAGCCAATTTAAGTGGGGTAGGTACTACACGTTTTCTTCTTCCACGCCGCTACATTAGCCACTCCTTTCTTGCTCATGTAATCCTTTAAGCAATCCATCCATTTTTTAGGTCTTAAGATAAACTCAATTTTAACTAAAAAGAACTGTTGATATGGATTCAAAACATTTTAGTGTATTTGTAACACACTCGTAAATATTAATTAAAAACAATTAGACTTTAGAACAGAAAAAACCGACGGTAAAATACTATAACCAAACATTTTTCGATTCTTTTACAAATATTTTTCAGTTTTCAAAGGTACTCCACTATTTTCGAGTGCGCTCACCGACAAAATGCTTTTAAACCGTCAAACATATTAGTTGTCAAATACTTGCATTCTAAATGGATTTTACTAGTTCTGTAATGTTCTCTGAAAGTGTTACAATGAAAATACATCTACATAGACTATATTCTATGGGATCCAAATACTTCTATGTTCATGATGACCTTTTCATGGAAAAAAGCGACCAATATATAAGTTTTTATTTTAGATTTTTATTTTTAACTAGCTGTGCCCCGCGGTTTCCGCCCTGCCTAAAAAAAATACCTACTTAATACTACCGTAACCTCATCTTTATCTACCTGCCCTTTTCCTGCTTATGTGGGGTCGACACAGTATGGCCGTAGCACAGTTAAATTGATATGATTTTTTTAAATTTATAAACCGATTGAGATAAAACACAAAATGTTAAGTGAAGCTTATCACAATACATTAGTGAAAACCGTTCCCAAATCGGTTTAGCCGTTTCTGAGATTAGCGGTAACAAACGCACAAACAAACAGACAAAAATTCTAATATTTATTGTTTTGGGCTTTATTGCGTTTATGAAGGCCCCCAAGAATAATTTTTCTCAAATATCTTCCATGTACAGAGAGCGATCAGTTACATTTTAGCATAGATTTATTTTCTCATTTATTGATAAAGACATTCTTAATCCTTCGCGAAATTTTGTATCAATATATATGTTTAGCAAAATGCAGATGAATTGTATAAAGTTCAATCACTACAGAGCTACAACGAACATCGAACAAATTTTGCATGGCTATATATACAACCATATTCCCCGCACAAGACTGCGCGTTGTCAAAATACATAGATAGATAATATCATTAACAAGCAATACAAAAACAATAAGCCCGACGGATTGTAGGTACCCCCGTGACACTTCGTGTAAGAAAGGAGTCAAACACCTCACTCTTCAAAGTCGGTTAAACTGTTAAGCCCACAATAAAGCAGGTCAAATGGAATGGGCATACTTATGTACGTACATACATACATACCCGGGGAAAACATTACTGTCACTCGAGCAAAAACCATCTTGAGCAGAAAAAGAAAATTTTCTTGAACTATCGAACAAACATGTTAGTTGCAACGATTGCTAAAATAATCAATTATCTCTACTTATTCGTGCACCACGCACCACACCATAATACCCTAGCACTATCCAAGTATAAAATTAACAAAAATACCTACAAGTTTTCTTAATATGTATGTTTTAGCATTGGTACAACAAATGGTTTCGTAACAACAACAAAATTTGCAAGAGTTCCGTTAGCTCCCCGCGTCAACACAACACTAACTGATTTCCCCCGGGCGCGCGTGCTTTACATTTTAATGTTGTTCCGCGAAATTAAAATAGGATATTCCCTTAAAACAATACGCTCCCAGCTCCCATTCACCCGACTAACTTGTGTACCTTTAACCAATGCTTTAACAACGATCGCAGTTTATTTTTTTAAAGTTTAGGCAAAAGTTTTTACGCTTATTTCGACCGACATGGATTACAAGCCAACAATAACTTTCATATAGTAGTTCCATTGTAGAATGAGGAAACTGTTCACCCGTCGCGACCATTCTACCCATCAATATTCTCAACAAGCACACGCATCATAGTCATTTTACTATTATGCGTGTGATATTTCATCGTGTCATCGGAAGAGTGACGCGTTCTTAACCAATTCGACTTCCAGTTTCTCCCCCACTCACATATCTTCGCTACTAAAAGGCTAGGCATCATCTGTAACATTATAGTTCACGTTTAGTAGTAGACATTCAACATCAGGTTTGTTGTTTGCACATTTTTCTGCTTCTCTCATCAAAAAAATCCTAACGACGTTATCACTCACTGCACTATTATTTATTTAAAACAATGTAATTCGACTGTTGTCCGAACACAGCACTCTAATTGACTAACCGAGCACACGACACGATAATTTCAAGCCGGCTGAGCTTGTTTTTGCGATGTTTAATGCAACGGTAATTCTAGCCTTGTATTGTCTACCTTCATTCGGTATCGGTATTTATACTCCACTACGTAGTATTCATTGGTTGAAACTTCTTTAGTCGTGTCGGTATTTGCTAGTACAAAATCTTATAGGTTCATTGCGTGAACAACATGCAACATGCGTCAGCAACTTAAAACAACTTATTTGAATTTGGAACAGATTCAACGACCTTTTTTCATTTATTTTTCTTACCTGTTTTGAGTTATCACTTCTGTCTTCAGTCCTTATGACTGCCTCTGTTTTCTGTGGTAGAGCTCTCCACGATTTTGAAATCGTATAAAAATCGCCATTCTATTTTTAAAATAGATGGTCTATTTAAAAAAAAAAAAAGAATGGCGATTTTTATCTTCTCTCTTCTTTGATCACATAAATTTTGATGTGGAAAATGGAAAATCACATATCGTGGAACATATTGGACAAGGGCTAAACCCACAGGATAATAATAATAACGTTGACTTATGTTGGTGGTGTTGGGCAGAGGTAGAGATTACAGAATTACCAGGATAAGAATCCTGCATCCGGCACGATCCTGGTGCACCTCTCTCGATTCTACCACATTCAATACAATTGAATAAAATATCAAGAATGCCTCAGTGTTGCAGAGTCTCATTTTGTTCAGAAAAAAAGGGGTCATAAATTTCTGAAAGACATAACTCGCTCAAAAAACATTGGTTAGTTGCGATTTGTGGGGACAATTATACCCTTAAACCCTTGTCACGATTATGCGTTACCTAAGAAACCACTACAGAAAATAGTAAATAATAAACCATATCATTCATAAGGAATAACATAACATACACATGTTAAAAATACACATCGAAAACTCAAATAAAGATGTCAGTACAATCCTCTGGCTTGACATTTTGGACACCTCACTCTACACCAGCGCCTCTAGTGGCAAAATCAAACACAATAACCCTCGGTCACAATAGCCTTGAATTTATTTAAACAGCTGAAGACCAATTTGTATTTTAAACTACAACTATTTATTATACAGTATTATAATTTAATTAAATAAACTTTTGCTTGTAAACATCAGATTGAAAAGTAAAATAAGTTCTGTTTCTCATTATGCTCGCCAGATGACTCTGTACTGAATTACAACGAGGTATGGTTGTGTTCGTGAATACTTGATAGTATCAAAACACCTTCTGCGATTATTAGCGTATACTTAATACGGCACTATAATTTATCCTGTTATTTTTGATTTAGTTCCGTCTAATCCGCGGAATAACAGGATTAAGACAAGTAGGTATTCAAGTTAGAAGTTACTAATTATTGAAGTTATTAAAATTAAACCTGTTATTTATTTCGATAAGAATGGGACTTGAACACAGTGAAAAATAATTATAAGGGAAGTCAACGAAACGTTTTTTGCTTAAATCGTGTTTAGTTTAGTGAACCTGTGTAATATTGTTTATAACCATAGTTTTGCAACTATCTATTTAATTCTGTGTATATTTAAGTTATTAATGCTACAAAAAAAATTAAAATAAAAGCACATTTATTTGTTTACGTTTATCGACCGACTAAAGGATTTAATGATGACTGGCGACGAATCAAAAAAGCGGGTCTCAAGTTTCGATCAATCAGCGCTCAACTTTCGTTATGTAGACAAAGACGTTCATGTCTGTTGATAAATATGCCTGTCTTGCGTCGCCTCTTTATAAAGTGCCTACGAAAGAAACGGCAAATTGTCATTAATTCGTTCGACTGACAATTCAATGTGCTGCTGCTGACCGTTTAGAATTTGGCTAACCCTTATAAAAGGGCCTACTCTAGTACTCTTACAATCGGTCGGTGACATAAATTACATTTATGACGTAATTACGTAACCTTCTTAAAGTGGTTATATTTATTTTCATCATAAATTAGTTCAATAAACTCCGTAACTTATTACGGAATATTATTCAAAAATTCTCAAAGTGAAAAGCGAATAGCAACTGAATAATTCTTGGTTTTATGACATATGCCATGTTTCAGAACATAACCATAACGCGATGCAGTTTCTAAAGCTGCCATCTAGTGAACGACTTTGAATTCTTCACATTGAAGTTCGAAGGGTTCCTATTGGATTTCCATAGCAATCTTTTAACTAAATATCTGTGGCTATTGGTAAGTTTTTATTAAGGCTTATATTAATAATATGTATTTCAGTTGTTGTAAACAAACAAACGATTTTAATACGTTTACGAATTTCGTGTGATGGCCAATATAATTTTTAACTTTTATTTTGTGTTTATTTAAATAAAATTTTATGTACCCTAATTATAACATCATGAACTTCATCACGGCCATTCGCAATTCGCTACGCGATATCGCGTGATTGACAATGAACGTAGTTCACCAATCGAAAATTAGAATGTTTTATAAACTACTTTACCGTCGATGATAAATTGAATTGTCTCGTTTAGTCGACCATCAAAAACGTAAACGACCCACTTCCGGAAATAATTATAATCTATTAAAATTAAATCCAATTTCCATCCCACGTTGACTATATACATATATTTATTGACATAAATACAGTAATTTTTGTAACAAGTTTATATTGTAGTTGTATAAGATATAGTTTATTTATATTAAATAATGGATAGAATAGCTTTTTTAATTTAACTGCTTATGCTACTCTCATTTTAAATGTTCAAAAATATGTTTCCTCTTGATATTAGATGTTTGAGAACTGAACAAAAACAATGAATTGTGGTTTCGGTTAGCTTGTAGCAATCGGTAAAAATACGAATGAAAAAAATGACTAACTAATTGAAAAAATAAAATGGATATAAATTTTTTTTTTTAATTAATCGGTCTTATTGAAACGAAAGATTATAATGATTAAAATCTAAATAATAATTAGGCAGGTTTAACAATAAAAGCTCAGCAACCTAAAATCTGGGAGAAGGCTTGCGCCCTCCTCGCTGCCACTGAAACTGGTTAAAGCCAGTGCTGTTAGTTAAAGAAAGAGAAAATAAAGGAGTAGTTCGTTTAGCGCCTGTGAGAATATAATAGCAAATATGTCCTCCTTTAGTTGTGACTGCAACACCAAAATAATCTTACTAATTTTGTCAAAAACAGGATTGAGAAATATGTAATTATTATATTTTGAGAAATCTGTTATTATTATATTGACTTTGGTCAAGCAAGTCGAAAAATGAAAAGTTAGGTTGACATAAAATTACTAGCAAAGTCACAATCACGTGATGATAAGAAGAGAATAATCAAGAAAAAATAATCTCTCTCAGTTTCACTATTAATTCTCATGAATTTGAATAAGAACATTTATTATATTTATTTATAAGTCACGCCTTAATTTAGTGGCACGCCACGCGCAAACACGCATGGCGTCGCGAGTGTCCAAAGATGGCGTTTGAAAGTTTTCTACCAAACGTCGATAAAACAGTTTAACTTAAAAACCGTGGGTGCGTAAAATTTCTATCAACAGTCAACAGTCAACCGCTCCTTCTCTTTATTACATTGCATAAAACAAAGTCGCTTCCGTTGTCTTTTTCCTTGTAACATATATTTATACGTTACAAATAATTTAAGTCACGCGACGCGTTGATCGCTTAGCTGCTAAGGGTGCACCGTCTACGGCCGTCGTGCCGTCTGCCCTGCCACTCCGTGGTCCGCCACCGCACATCTGCCGCTTGGGGAGTCCACCGGACATCGACCATAGTTGGAGGAGTAATAAACGCCGCGGAAGTAGAAACCGACAGCGCGTTATCCAAAGACCTAATAAATTTATGTGCTTACCGCTTGGCCACGGCCATTTTCAAATGATTAAACATCTTTTGCTACCACCTGGGTTTGCTTTTGTATCCCTTTGTGTTGGTAGTAGGAAAGGAACCCGTAAACGAACCCCGTAAGAGCATCCCTTAGCCCTATATATATATATATATAATTTATGACATAAATACAGTCTTACATAAGACCGTAACAAAAATTTATAATTTGTTAAAATTATGTATGTTTAATAATATACGCATCTACAAGAGATGTCAAAATACTTAAGCTTTCCAACTTGATACAACCATAGCGCGTTGTTATATGCTACAGTGACATCTCGTGTAAACGTACGAAATCACACGTACGTGATAAAATTGTTTCGGGGTTATATTGCGCGTGACATATAACACATAATAGTTATAAAGAACAAGAAGGTAGCGTATAACAAAATGTAAATGGAAATTCCAGGATTGTAGGACGTTAAGTGCCGTTATAAGAGTAAAATGGCGCTGTGATGAACACCAACATGGCTGCCAGGCCCGGCAAAAAGTAATTTTAGTAACAAGTTTATATTGTAATTGTATAGGATATAGTTTATTTATATTAAACAATGGATAGAATAGATTTTTTAATTTAACTGCTTATGCTACTCTCATTTAAAATGTTCAAAAATATGTTTCCTCTTGATATGATGTTTGAGTACTGAACAAAAACAATGAATTGTGGTTTCGGTTAGCTTGTTGCAATCGCTAAAAATACGAATGAAAAAAATGACTAACTAATTGAAAAAATAAAATGGATATAAATGATTTTTTTTAATTAATCGGTCTTATTGAAACGAAAGATTATAATGTATT
The DNA here is from genome assembly GCA_000931545.1 of Papilio glaucus. Classification (NCBI taxonomy): domain Eukaryota; kingdom Metazoa; phylum Arthropoda; class Insecta; order Lepidoptera; family Papilionidae; genus Papilio; species Papilio glaucus. Next base: position 329,624 of record JWHW01009911.1, read on the forward strand.
AAAATCTAAATAATAATAAGGTAGGTTTAGCAATAACAGCTCAGCAACCTAAAATCTGGGAGAAGGCTTGAGCCCTTATTTCCCCCTCCTCGATGCCACTGAAACTGGTAAA
>JWHW01009911.1:330032-340643 GCA_000931545.1 Papilio glaucus
GTGAGCGCATATTTATTTATTTATTTAAAATATAGGAGTAGTTCGTTTAGCGCCTGTGAGAATATAATAGCAAATATGTCTCCTTTAGTTGTGACTGCAACACCAAAATAATTTTACTAATTTTGTCAAAAACAGGATTGAGAAATATGTAATTATTATATTTTGAGAAATATGTTATTATTATATTGAAAAGTTAGAAATTACTAGCAAAGTCAAAATCACGTGATGATAAAAAGAGAATAATCAAGAAAAAAATAATCTCTCTCAGTTTCACTATTAATTCTCATGAATTTGAATAAGAACATTTATTATATTTCTTTATAAGTCACGCCTTAATTTAGTAAACACGCAGGGCGTCGCGACTGTCCAAAGATGGCGTTTGAAAGTTTCTCCCAAACGTCGATAAAAAAGTTTAACCGTGGGTGCGTCAAATTTCTATCAATAGTCAACCGCTCATCCTCTTTATTATTACATTGCATAAAACAAAGTCGCTTCCGTTGTCTGTTTCCTTGTAACGTTTATTTATACGTTACAAATAATTTAAATAACGCGACGCGTTGATTGCTATCCTGATTCCCGATCCTGGGAAATGCCCAGGCTCTGAGGAGAGGAGCGGTCGCGGCGTCCGCGTAATACCGCGTCAAGTGTCTACCTAAAAATACTTTTTGTCTATTTTAAACACAAGACTCAAAAAAGTATTAACTTTTCACTCTAGTTTCCCAGCGATAGCGATAAAGCCAACATTTTCAGCTTTGTCGACTATGATACCGAACCGAGTATCACACAGGTCACCATCTTCTGCCTGAGTTACGAAATTACGAAAAGTTGCAGTTTGTAGCTAACTTAAACTTAACTTACGTACAGTACACAATGTACACATACAATACGTAAGATTACGTTACATAGCACAGGCCGCACCTTCACTTTAACACGTAACAGTAATTACTATTTAACATTCCGTTTTTGTCGACGGAATAATTCTAAAAATACTAAGACGAAACGCAGATAGCAAAGTAATTTGCTATGACTACGTAAACTTATTCTCGGCACTTACGTGGTTCCCCCGAACATAAACATAGCATGTTGCAATTCTCTACACCGCCATCTAGTTTACACAAGAGCAAGTGTCAACGAACGAATAATTCACTACATAATAAATTTATGCGCTTAAAATTTAATACTTAAAAATTTAACAATCATTCTCGTATTACTAAAATTTGCTACGCAGTGTTATGTGGACCAAAATCGAGTTTTCTACCTTATATATTAGGAAACCGGACCAAATATGAACAAACAACAACAGTTTTACGGACCAGCGCTGTGGCGCTGCATTCGCCAACATGGCTCATAAACTAGTTTAGATTAGATTAGTCAATTTATTGGAACTTTTTAATTATTAGAAATAAATTATTAAATTAAAAATATTAATAAATAATTAATTTTATTCCGTCTTTACTACATTCAATATTGCCATAGTTGTTAAGTTAAAATAAAACAAATAAATTTTGTCAACCTCGTAGTCGTGTCCTAGTGTCGTGATTTTTAAATTTTCATCCCAAGCGTATTCCATACACAGAAAGTTTATATCCAACTCCCGTATTACTGTCGAACTTATAAAATAAAATATTGGAAAACTTGTACAGCGATTTCTTTTTTCCAATATATCTTTTTCGTGTTGTACAATTGAAAGTTTACGAGCTTGAATATGTGACTTAGCAATGCCTCAGTTACAAAACAATGCAAGGAACAGCTCCTTGCATTGCGCACAATTTCCACAACTCAGTTGTGCGATGCAGGAAGATACGCTAAAACCACGCGGTAGTTGAAAACCAAACATTAACAAGGCATGGATGGAATTTACAGCTTTGTGGTGTTCAGCGATGACAATACTCAGCGGCTGGAATTATTCCAAACTGTTTTGCTGCGGCTACACTATCGCAATAACGCGAAGATTTGCGTTGACGACACGTCTGGCCAAACAATTCGTCCTGACGCGAATCATTATCGCGAATACAAATACACTTCGCGCCGCTGTCGGTAAATTTCAACAAAAATCCCGAGCTCCATTCCAGTAGAACCAGCGCTCTCTTCTGTTTTCATGGAATTCCGACAGTATCTGTTTAGTGATACATCACGTGCTTACTCTTGTTGATTTCCATACAATCGAATTCAGGATGAGAAGGTACCATACTCCTCGAGGTGTACACATAACTTGCGTAATGTTTATAAAAAATTACAAACGCTCATTTCAATACGTACTTTTTTTTATTATGTAGTAGAATTAGACCTTAAAACGCCATATAGTTTGCTAGCTGTACCGGTTGGTTACGCAAGAAACAAATAAGTCGACAAATTAAGTATTAAACTTTACCTGTTATAAATATGCGTTGAAAATTAAAACAATTAAAGAAATATAAAAGTATTGTCATTTTTTTATATATAATTATTAGCCATTAAAGACTTGTCGACTACTGCTAGGCCCAAGACTAACTACTACTTTGGGGTCCTAAAATTGATACACGATAAAACGCTTTAAATTGTTTCATGTTTTTCAAAAGTTACAACAAAAAGGTAAATGGTGATAAAATGTCTATCCACACACATGCATTTAAAGGTATATTATTTTTATTTTTATATTGGTATATTTTAATTATTTTAAAAATATATAGAGGTTGTGAAAAAAGTTTACAAAAGTGTTCAGTGAAAGCAAAGCACCGCTTGTTTTATTTCCGACTTCGTTAGTTGGCGGCGCTCGTCGTTACACTGATGGCAAAAGAATTAAAACAACTCCAGTAATACACAGTAATTGCTGCTCAGCTTCAAAGAGATAAAAATTAACTCGCCGGTGGACTCGAGCGCAACAATAACAAATTTAATAATTTTCTTCTAAGAAACGGGTACCGAGAAAACGCTTTAAAGAAGATAAAGATATATTGTTTGTTGATTTAAAAGTTAAATAATTACGCTAATATCCTATCTTTTTTATAGTAAACGAGCAACGGGTCGCAAGATATTTAGGAATGGTAGATCCATGATAGTGATAGATAGACTCGACTGGTGAAATATCACGACCTCACAAAAGATATGTGTGACGTAGAAGTATTTTATATGCGATTCGTGTAATGAGAGAGGTGCCGGAGGCCCGGTGTCAGTCCTCTTCCCCTTTCCATCGTTTCCTACATACGATAGGAAGGGCGATAGGATTGGACGAGGGAGGGGATGAATAGGAGAAGGAAATATCTTTTCCGTGTCATCCTCTCCTCTGTCCATTAAAAGTAGGCAACACATCTGCAATTCATTTGCTTATTGTGGATGCCTATGGGTAGCGGTCACTTAACATCAAGTGAACTGCTTGCTCGTTTACCGCCGTCTTCCATAAAATGGTGATCACCGCCGCCTGTGAACACCCCCGCAATATCAGAGGAACTGTAGATGTGCTGCTGGCCCTTATGGAATGATCAGATCTTTACTTGAACCTAAGTCATGTTGGTTTATACAATAAGTTACGCGAAAACCGCGCGGTTGTAGTATAGCTACCATCAAGGTGGTGTGGATGGAATTTGGAGCTCTATCTTGTTGTGCGCCTGTCACTATCATACTCTATTGAGTTAAACAGGGACAGCAATATTTATCAGCTTTTTATATATATGTTTTGTTTCAAAATGATATAGATATTGATAGTAATTAGTGAATGAGCGAAGTTTAACGTCATTTTGGAACCGAATCCAGAAACCAAAGCTTTGCATGAAGATTTTAGGCTTTGGGGTAGTCAATTAAATTTAAATAAACAAGCCAGTAAACGTCTTACATATACCTCATGTTGGATTGAACCCTTGAACAAAAACAGATGTATATGAAAATATTATTTCTAGAAATATGGTCCAGTATTATTTTAGTCTTGTCGAATAACACGACCGTATTGCACGCGTGTCGTCGCCCGGGTTAATATCAATGTTGTTCATATATATAATAGTTTAGTTTATTTATTTACATACATCTATTTCAGAAACAACATTTATATGTCTAATTATAGAAAAAGAAGCGACTAAGATATATTGTCCTTAATTTTGGTCATTCGAAGTGGGCCTAGTGTTTTACACTGTGTTCACACTGCCGAAAATATTCATATAAAACAAGTCGTTAACTTAAACATAGAGATGACAATATGTTTTATATGAATATTTTCGGCAGTGTGCAATCACGGTTATTCGAAGCTAGTTCACGCAGGTCTCGCACTATTTTCAGGACAGATATTTGATATTAAGGCTATTATTTTGTGCTTCATACCATTGCAAAATAGTTCGTTTGATCAGGGTTCGGATAATCGACGGTTTCATGCGAGTTCTTACTATCCTAGAGCCGGCTCGTTCAAGCAACAACTGCTCCTGCTGCGGGCGCGATCATTCAAGACAATGACTGAGTCACAATATTAGGGATATGCAATGTCGTAATTTGGTTTAAATTACCAATTGCTATATACTTCTACTTACTACTAGTTCTCTACTTCTATATATTAGCACATGTGAGACAACATATTATTTATAACTTATAGCTCTTGTTTCTCCCTTGTCCATATGTTAGGAGACTAGACAGTGAAACAATACACTAGTTTGCGGACGCAAGATTTAGTGCGGGACGTACAATGACCGTCGTGAACACTTTGTAAACGTGATTTACACCACAATCACTACAATAGGTATATAGACCAAATTCCTTCTTTCTTTCTTCCAAATCAAGATGTAAACTTTGTAAACAAACAAACGTCATGTATATACATGGCGGACATCACACTATTGATACTTCCGTCAGAAATGTTGGAATGTTGTGGAAATTGCTAATGTTAAAAGGTAATGTGAGAAAAACTTGGTTGCCGATAATATTTTCGAATTTTATCGTAAAGTGTAACTTGTACCCTTTGTTTACAAACTTTAAATATTTATAGGGAACAAACTATAAGTCGGTTTTAAAGAGTTCGGAAACATTGGCTAGGGCCATTACTTAAATTATGTTACAGTTTCGGGAGGCAGCTAAGTACTTAGGTCGGTTCGACGGACTCTCCGTAAAGTAACACCTGGCTTAAGGCCCCGAAAAGAAATCTTTCGTTTAGGCTGGTAGTCACTACGTTGTATTTGCTTAACGCAGCTATTTCTTCCAATTTTGGTCTAATACTTGTGGCGCAAACTATACCTAGCGACTAGTCCTTTATATTATAAGGTATCAAGACGGGGACAAGTTACGATCAAAAAGAAGATGTTATGACGCACGCGTTTATTTTTACGAAGTATAAAGTCTGCAACATGTTTTGTTACCCAATATAGTTCTAGCACCTGTTTATGTATGAACGAAATAAAATAAATAACAGTAGTAAACCTTCCGAAATAAAGATGTGCTGTAAACTCTTCCGACACTAAATATTTTTCGACATAAGATATTTTTGTACATAAACTTTTATACCTTATCTATACCTGTATCAATTTTATTGACACTAACAAAACTCTATATCTGAATAGTAAAAATATTTTATTCCTTTTTCGTGAACTCCTCAAAACATTTGTAATAAAGATTGCATATGAGGTTCCAAGATTGTTTACTAAATTTTTAAAAAAAGTAAAATTTTTAATTTCAAATACGGATATTACTTGAAAATACACAAGTTGAAATGTTTAACTATTATTACTGTTTTTCTATGTTATTTGTAATGGGCAATCTTTGAAATTACTGAGCCAAGTTTAATAAATCTTTCACTATTCAAAAAGCTTTCCATATTACTAATTAATTTCGTGAAATACTGAAATCCACCCCACACGAGCACGAATAGCTACACAGTACACTACAAATATGGTTTAATATAATATTTTAACTTTTTTAAGAATATCTATGGGTATTCAGTCCCACCGAGGCAAGCCTCGTAGCTGGATGCGAGCCAGCAGTGACAGTGATGAATCTCGGCTTATTTTTTGTCATTAATCATAATTTACCAACACAAGCTTAACATGCACTGACCTTTCTCTAAAAGCTTCCTAGCCATATTCCCTGCTACATGGAAACAATTTGTAACCAAATATGTTTAGGTTCCGTCACCACACTTTAACATGATTTTATTAGTATTGCTTAATTTTCAGAAATAACGAAAATGTTTTGATTATTGTGTAGTGGAACTTCTGCGATTCATCACTTGAGTTAGGTTAGGTTTCCCCGACCGTTTTGCCGTCTTGTCGTCGCAGTGAGGCTTAGCAGCCGTGGATAGGCAATACACAGTGAACTAAGATGAACCCAGGGCCGGCCGGTGATGTGGGACCAGCCAGAGGTGGCCGCTCGAGGTGGACTCGCTTAAATATATCTTGGACGCTTCCAGCTGCTGAGCTGATCTGCGGGAATTTAAGGACCGCCATCCGTCGTCTCCTCAGTCGAGGTGGAGGTGCGGAGGAAGAGGAGCTTTGGTATTGCGGTGCGCTACCCTCCCTAACCTTTGCAATCGCCCTACATATTGATAGGATGCAAAGGCATTTCCTCACATTAAAAAAGGTAAGTTAGGTTCGTTTTTTTTTATTGTTCTATCTATCTACCCGAGCGAAGCTGGGACGGGTTACTAGTTTATAATAAAAGCATGATCAAATCGTAGTCAATAAATTCTCACTTCTGTGTATAGCCAATCTAGTATCGTTGCCAGCAATGGAACGTTTTAATATGCTGGATGCAATATATCTGAAGAGGCTGCGAAGCGCGCACTAAGTCAAGTTTTATGGGATTAGTTCAGCGCTTTCAATAATATAATGTACAAGTACTTGCTTGATCTGTCTAAACAATCGTTATTAGTGTTATTTAAATAAGAAAGTTAACAGTTAATAACAATTTTACTACCGAAACTTATACTCAAAGATGGATCATAATAGTAGTAGACAAGTGGTTCATACGCTACGACCTGGTGTGCTCTAAATTCTAAACCATTAGGTAATTCAAATAATGTAAAGGTAAATGTTGCAAAAGCATCGGGCATAAGCATAAGGCTAAGATATTGGGTGTTAAAACGTACAATGAAAGGCGGATTACTTGCTATTACTATCTTATTTATTTCTATCTCTTTATTTATATAATATAATATCGGTAGCACTACGCGGCGTAATGAGATGGGGCTTATGCAACATTTAAGTGGTATTCCGTGTTGTGGTGCGCCGAGCATGAAGTTGATCCAAGCAACAATTTAATGGCCATTGTAAAATGTACTTGTACTCAAATATCTCTATATTTATATCGATGTACATAAGAAGAGTTGCAGGATGGCGGTTTTACCTAAAAATACCTTAATCTCTCACCGTTTACGAAATACCGCTGGTAGAAGTCGCGATAAACTGGAGCAGATTACAGCGGCAGAAAATATGTAATATGTTAGGTGGTATTAAAATTTGTTGTCGTTATTCAATAGTTACCTGATTCAAATCCGGCTCGAAGGACCAAACATTTTGAGGCTCGGTTTTTGACCTTTGATAACGATGAAACTTGAAGAAACGAATTTAATTCCCGAATGAGTTTACAGAAAGGCGAATACTATAACGTGTAACGCCGCGCACGCACGTTTAGAGGGTGTTTGTTTCGCTAGATGGCATTAGTGCACTAGCATTGGCACAAAATTTTACCTACGTATATATGGCAATACTAAGTACCTTTGTTTATCCAGATTGGATTTATATTTGGGGTGTTATTGATTAATTCCATTTTTACCAACAACAGGTGAAGTTGTCTAAAAGTCAATTGCTTAAGAGTTTATTCGTAAATAAAGTTAGCAATGTCAATGAATTCCTTTTTGCTGAAGACATTCTTCCTTAAAACGTTTTTCATGCTAAGTGTTAAAGTCTTTTGCTTCGGATTATTTTTCAATAAAAATTCGGGAGTGCCTATCGTTTATAGGCTTATTAAAAGAATTTTCTCTCTATCTGTCTCTCTCTCCTCTTTAATCCCAATTAGGCATAGAACTTTTCGCCGGACAATACAATATGAGATCCATACACAGTATACAAATTTTATCAAGCAATTTCTATTAACACATACCAGTTTCTTGGAAACAAAATTACTGACCAGAGCGACACGTTAAAATTAAATGAGAAACTTATTTTTTGTCAATTCTAACTTTGAAGGAATGCTGTCACAAGAAACTTAACCAATTCTATTTAGGAATTCGGTATCTGCCTAACACCCTGTTCCAACCTCTGAGATTAAATATATCTGGATATCCATCCAACCTTGCCTTCGAGAGCGGTAGCTACTTTAACACATTTTTATGCAGGTATTGACTATATCGTACTTAATTTTAAAAAGTTGACAGTAACAACCCTTGTTTTTATAATTTCTCTGTAAGGAGTTCTTATACTTATCACATAACTATACAATTTTGAAGTACGCATTAATGAGTAATTAGGTTTCCTTGATTACATTCTGAAATTACGAAAAACATACATATATACGTATTAACTTGCCATATATAAATAATACCTTAGACTTGGTAATAGTATAGTACTTCGTTTAATAGCTTTGTTCTCTCTACACTGGATTCGGCACAGAGCAGCTAAGCTTCTCGAGACTTATTGCATTCCGTAGTTTATTACGATTACGTCAGTTTCACAGCAATATGTGATGTTTGTAAACAAAGGTTTTAACGTTAAAGTTCGTTAACTCCAAAATATTTTCGAAAAACAACTTTTTTCATATTGCCTTATAACATTAGCTATACATATTACACAATATCACTTCACTTTATCTAACGATTTCCATAAAATTACAACATTTCCGTTGAAAGTATAAATAGTTTTATGGTCGCCATGTATGTGGTAAATGACGTTTGTTTGTTTACAACAATCATATCTTGCTATGAAACAAGGTATACAGCAGTTCATGAATTCAGTCCAGTAGTTATTAAGTTAGCCGAGAAGAGTCTCCCTTTAAGCCAATCAAACACAAATATCTTCACAGGTAAAAAAATTATGATCGACAGGAAATTAAATTTTAAAAGGACAATGGCAAGATTTTCAGACATTACTTTAAGATTAAAGTTTAAATAGCATTTGTAGCAGTACATAGAAGTCTAGTTCACCGGTCGTTACACCAGTCGGTATCATAAGTGCATCATTAACTATGAGGATATAAATTGTGTAGTATAAAATTGGATTAGCACCAGCGCCAGAAGTCTTCATTAGACGTTAGCAGTGAACAAATTACGATTTACGTTCGCAAACTCTCGCGCCCATTAATTTAACAAAGCTGTACAGTCTAAAATTATCACTAACAGTGTCTTGTTTCAGTTCAGTGTTTATATACAACTAGCGACCCGCCCCGTCTGCTCACGGGTAGCAGAGCAAATAAGCCATAATTATATTTTTTCCTTCCTTCCTCAACAATCATCGTGATATTTCAACTACTTTGCAGAAAATCTTAACAAATTATATACTTACCTACCTCATGAACCACTCCGTCTATCAGTGGAATCGTATGAATATACATAATACTTAGTAGACAGCTAAAAGAACGAAAAAGTCCATTATCGACCAACTGATCATTTCTACTAACGCTCTAACTCACAACACAGGGTAGCAGTAACTTAATGTCAGGTGAACCGCTTGCGTTTTACACCATCTGCTAAAAAAAGATTATCCACTACCTGCTACCTATGAGTCGGAAAGTATTTGGTCATTATGCTGGGAGTAAAAGAGGCAATACGATTAACCGGTTGTAATAGAAAAGATCGAGGTAAAATCACGGGGTCGATGACCTACCCGATAGTCTGACCAGGTACAAGCCATGTTGGGACTTAATATTCCAGCTGCCTTAAGATAAGCCGAAGACAGAGCGGTGTGCAGGCTGATTGACAGATCAGTAAGGACATTTTAAGACAAATGCGACCTTCAGTTATGAAGCACGTAAAGAAGATACGTATATACTTTAAGCAGTTTTTGAGTTAATCGCGATTTACGATACTCCATTTACTTTTACCACAGTTGTAAAATGGCCCCTTATTCTTGTAAAAATAATTTGAAGACCAAGTCAACTGAATTGAATTTGTCGCAGATATGTTTGTCTGCGGAAACGATTTTACAAAGAGAGCTCGGGTAAACAGTTGTTAGAGCACTCCATGACTTTTATTTTGTTTTCATGTCTATTTCTACGTTTCTACAAAGAGATTTATTTGTTTGGTATTGTATAAAGCGTAGTATACATAGTAGCGGCAACAGTTGTACGTCTCGATTTGTGCCAATTGAAGTATGCCCCAAAAATATAACTAAACTTGTATCGCCTTACTCCAAGCAAAATTATTTAATTTTAAAAATTATTTAATTATATTCCTGTTAACATAAATCAATATAACAAATAAAAAACCGAAACGAAAGTGACACAATGGAAAGTGACATTCGGCCACCGTCTCCGATACCAGACAAAACGTAAAGTTATGAAAATATTTTATTCACGCCGTCATTGCGTGAGTTCGTAATATTTTGAAAGACATTTAAGAAAAACTTGTAGCCACTGTGTCACTTTACTATCTCCTCTTTCACTCCCTTTTATTATCTCCCTCCTCTTGCTAATGATAGCAACCAGTGGAAGATCTAGGCTACCTATTTTGTA
>JWHW01009915.1:16656-30085 GCA_000931545.1 Papilio glaucus
TATATCTTTTATACCGAACAAATACTTCCCGAGGGAAAGCGAAGTCGCAGGCAACAGGTAGTATTAGTATAATAGATAAATTAAACTATTTGAGCAGTGCGATACGAGTAATGGTAGGTATGAGGTCACCGACCTTGTCTTGCTACGACACGACGTATGTTAAGTGAACGTAGCTATGTAATTAGAAATCAACAAATTTAGACAGTAGTAATTTAACGCACACCCATTCCAAACATCCATTGAATTCTAATGATATAGGTACGGTATTAACGGTCGTAGAGCCCGGAACAACGACATCTGTTGCACGAACCCGTGAAACACCACGACCTCGGGAAGACATGTGCATTAGAAGTATTTCTGCGTTTCGTCTAAAGAATGAGGTGCAAGAGGCCATCCATTCGTAATAAGGAAATAATGGGAATGGGGGATTTGACGTAGGAGGGGATGAATAGGAAAAGAAAGTATACTCTAATCTCTGTTTATCTCCTCCTGTGTCCATTAAAGGTAGGCAGTGCATCTGAAATTTGTTATTTTGTTGCAGATGCCTATGGGTATCAAGTGGATATGGGGTGAACCGTTCGTTCGCCACATTCTTTTATATAAAAAATGTGTAGATCGTGTATAGTCATACATTCGTATGTGCTAAACGCAAATCACACATATAGCCTTGACGTCAGTGACAGTGATCCGCTAAACGTTCCGTCAGCCGCAGGTAAAGTCAGATTGGAGGCAAATATGTTACGTTATATTAATCTGAGCATATGGTCAGATGTTTAGACATTACACGTGAGTTGTTTTTTGATATCAGGATTCTGTTTTGACAAATTCATTTGTTTACAAACTGAAGTGCATTTTATATCGATCAAATAAGTGACTTACTAAAAAAGGGCGATATAAGGAGCACCCATAACCGACGAGCTTGTATGCGTAGATGTATGAATGTAGAAGAAGCGAGTGAGGTGTGCCAGGATCGCGCCAAATGGAAATCCATAATCTCTGCCTACCCCTCTGGGTTACGGGCGTGAGCGCATATTTATTTATTTATTTTTGAAGTGCATTTTTCCCTAGTGCAACATTTTGTCCAATATAGAGTGTATATGTGGTTTCAACAAGATGGCGCCACATGTCTCCAGCCCACGTCACAACGTTACTCCTTGCATGAGAAGTATCCGGATTATTTTCCGAAACAGTGGTTACCGAGTTGATTTAATAGACACGGGTACTTTCTTTGGGGCCATCTAAAGGGTCAAGTCTGTCAACAAACCAACCAAGGAACTGAAATACGAGATTTCGCATTGATGAGATTGATAACCAATTAGGCTGAGATGTTAGACAAAGTTTTAATGTACGGAACGAGGTGCGGCGTCCTTTCCTGCAGTCATTATCCTTCACGTTTATTTGTAATAGATCTAATAACATATTTCATCAAAGAAACCTTCATTTTTATACAAAAAACGAAGGACAGTTGAGTTCGAGTTCTGCTCCCTAATGCTGCTAACACAATCGTGTCACAATGATGTCTCAATGGTTTTACAATCGCTGATTTGGTATTGTTGTAATCAGTTATGTCAAAGAGATCTATTTACCCGTCGATCTAAAAAAAATCCAATATTGGGACCCACCCCTTGGCTGTTTAAAAAAAAGGGGTAGATATAGCCAACAAACTAGTATGTCCTAACGTCAAGTCAGTCAGTGACTGTCCGGTCGTTAGCTCATCGGTCGCGTCTTACATTAGGGCCCACTTAATATTCCCTCGCGACCGTGGTGGGTCAAGACCCATAGTTAGGGACTCAACGATCTAAGAAAAATACTGCTAGAAGTGACTGGATGTGAACTACCTACGCAACCTTTTACCGTTTCATTTAAAAAAAAAATCCACATTGATCGTACGCTCCACTAGTAATTTGCTTTCCAAAAGCCAAGTAACACCTCTACACAATTTTGTAATAATATAAAAGTATTTTATTAAAACTTTATATTATACATGATGTTAAAAACAAACATAACAAGGCAAACACGACGCATGGCGGAGAAGCGCGCGTGTTGTGGATCAGGTTGCGTCCACACACAATTAGCGACCGTATGTTTGTTTTGCATCACGCAACCAAATAATGTGTTAAAATTATGTTCACATATGTCACCGTAAAACTGTAAATATTATAAGTTTATAATCTTACCCGCGATAATACAATTTGTTGTAAACTGTGGAACTAAACGAATCATTTAAAATTTAACGCAATTTTTGATAGTTTGTTGACGTCAAATCGTGATCTCAAAAAAAGATGTTTTGCAACGATCAATTTGTTATATCTCTAGTGATATTATAAACTAACTAAGTTCGCAAACATACGGTGACACAATATACTAATCGTTATTTTTTATAGAAGATAAGGCGTTTATTCGGGCAACAAATCAGCAAACCCAATTACAAAATACAAAAAAAAACTATTTTTTTTATTAGAAATAGACAAGAATCATAGATTTCCATTTTTCAATTATTCTGATTTACATTTCCCGCTTCTTCCATATACGGTAAACTTGATAATTAAAAAAAAAAACTTTTATTAGATATTATTAAAATATATATACCTATAATATTATATAAACATTTGAATTGACAGTTTATATAGCACCCAAAGTACTTTTAGAAAAAGGGTGAGTAGTATTAGAAAGAAAAGTAGTTAAAAATATAGTTAAAACCACGCCGGTCTTTAAAAAATAGTACAATATTTTACTTGCAGTATATATTCAGTTTATTTTAATCCACACACATTGTGTTCTAGATGAATAGATCTAAATGTAAATAGAAATCAAGAGCGTTGTATGTTTAAACGTTATAAAAACATACCTGCTTATTTATATTTAAAAGTCCACAAAAATGTAAATAATTACAAAATATATAAAGAATGTACTTACAGAAAAAAAATGTAGACTAAGCTGCAAATAAAATAATCACAAAATAGACTAGCTTGAACACAAACGTTAAGTATTCTTGGAATTACTATTTATTTTTTAAGTAAGGTACGCTTCTTCGAATGAAGTCTTTGACTGTGGCAGTGAATTCAAATGTAATATCGCAAAGCGGGAACTTAATCGTAATCCGACAAAATTAAGATAATCTTTTTTCGAAAACATCGATTAAGGCCGTTAGGTACTTTTTAAATTGGTCGAGTAGCAGGTGAAAACGACAAATCGACAAAAATAACGGCATGACGTCACCTCGAGTCGAGTTTGCTTTGGTAGTCCAAGGCCGGGTTATTTCTCCCTAATGACATCACTCTTAGCCAATGCGTTTACATTTTGTTATTTATCTATTGCCCTTGACTTTATACAGTTCACATATTATAGAATTACTAACAAGGTTCATTGTTACTTAAAACTTTTCTTTTTATGTTTTATTTTTTCAAAGTACATGCGGTTGGTTGGTCACTACAATTTATTTAAATAAAGAAAAAGCATATTGTCTTATTTTACTAATTTTATAATTAGATAAAAATCACAATAACTACATATTAATGAAAACAGAATTTGTAAGAAAAATATTGACGGACTGTGGCAAAAAGTCAGTATTTAAAGCGTACATGATAAAGCATTCGAGAAATCTAAATGTCATACGTTACGTCAAAACGTGTTTGAATTGAATTGTTTTGGTTTATCGGTGTGCACAACTTACTGTTCTTAATTACTGTATTTAGATAGAAATGAGTTCTTCAGAAAATAAGCCGGTCTTCCGTGATCTCGCTGGCGATGATCCGGAGCCCGAAGTCTCGGAAATAGAGTCGTTTTGCATGAACTGCCACGCAAATGTGAGTAATTAAGTACGGCACTTCTAGAAACGTCTTGAAAAATCTTTAAATTTTTGGCTGTTCTACAAAAAAATAGTCATATAAGTTTACTTTTGTGTTAGAAATTCAAAATTGTATGGGATAACTATTATAGTACATTGTTGTATTCAAGTCTTTTCTAGAACTTTACGTCAAAACATAACCTATTGGATGTCGTGTTTTTTGTATAAATTCTGGATCTCACTCGTAAATGATGTGTTTTGGTAACAGAATGGATGTCCAAGGTAGTTAGCCTTTTTGTATTAAAGGAACAATTAAATTTCATTTAAATAAAATAGCTACAGCACAAATTATATAGTACTTTTATTTATTGACACATTTTAACAATTTTTGTTTTGAATACTCATAAGGGCTTGTTGATGTACATCCACAATCGTGTATCTTTATGTAGACAGAATATACTCGCCGGAAATAATGCGGAAATGTAAATACCTCCTACTCGTCTTTATTTTAGTTTCTTACGAGTTTGTATTCTCGGTAAAATTTATGTAATTGCCCAAAAGTATGAGAATTCTAGAGGGTGCGTAATGGAGAGAGGTTTGGCATTTAAAGTAAAGCATTGCATTATCTATGTGTACTGATGTTTCTAGGGTATGACTCGTCTTCTATTGACTCGTATACCATACTACAAGAATGTTGTGATCATGTCGTTCAGCTGTGAGGCATGCGGCTATGAGAACAATGAGGTCCAGCTTGGAGGTGCCTATGCAGAGCTTGGGATAAGGTGAGACTGCACTATATACTCTCTCTTTTTCCTCCCTGATTATAATTGCTTCAAAAATCCCTTTCCTAATCTGAGAGCAAGGGATTTTCCAGTGGACTCCCATAATCTTGATCAAATCACATTCCTCCTCATGTTTATCAACATTTTCACAGATGGAAATTGAGAGTTGAATGCCCGACAGACTTGAACCGACAAGTGGTGAAGAGTGACTACACGAGTGTAAAGATACCGGAGCTGGACTTTGAGATACCTGCACAGAGTCAAAAAGGAGGTAAGTCTTGTGAGAAACAACATCTTAAGGAATAGTAAAGAGACCATATTACTTAGCTGTAGTTGTCGTAAAATAACAGGCTCAGTTTTTTTTTTTCAAGCATAGCATAAGACGGCAAACAAGACAGCGGTTGACTCAAAGTTATGTGGCCACATGGTTAAGCATCTGCAATAAGTTAATGAAAGAAAAGAAAGAAAGTATGTCAGAAATAAGAAGAAGTTAACAATGATTTTATATTTAGTGATTGGACTCAAGTGAGAAGCACATGAGAGAAGATTTTATAAATAGCTATTTTCTAAATCAAACAAGTGTGTAGTTAATTTAAATACTAAAAAAACTGTTTATGCACTTTGGACATGTTTCAATGACACTGTATACCATTCTTATTCTTTCCTTCTGGATCAATTGGATAAAAAGATCACAGAAAAGTCTAGGTAGGTCAATTCAGGAATATGGATTTGAGGTGTATGTTTAGTAGAGATGGTAGGCATATGGTATAGACTGAAAGACTATAGATACAGTTGTGAGGGGTCAGAATGTGTCTATGAAGGCTCGGCAATACACAATGCTGTACTAGTCCCCACTTTGATGTACGGAAGTGAGAGCTGGGTGGAGTAAAATTTAGTGATGCACAGGTCCATTTTAATATACATAATAGATAGCTGTTTATTTTATAAGTTAATCCTTTTCAGAGGTGACCACAGTAGAAGGCATTATAGCAAGAGCAGTATCAGCTCTCAAACAGGACCAGGAAAAGAGGAGGATTGATCATCCTGAAGATGCTGACACAATTGATGCATTTATTACTCGTCTGCAGGATCTCAAGTCTCTGACTAACCCTTGGACTCTCGAGCTTGAAGATATCAGTGGTGAGTCTAAATAGCTAAAAATATTTATTACACAAAATTTCGTGTTGTACATGTTCATATGATTTTACTTTTGAAGAATATTTAGTGTTCAGATAATATTATAATTAGCGCCATCTAATGAAAAGTAGATATATCAGTAGGTTATATTCTTGACAACACTCTAACAATTGACATTGCAAATACCTAACAAAAGATGGCGCACTTTAATTTTTTTGTGATAATACGCGTTATTACGTATTAGACACCTATATAAATAAATTTAAAAATAAAAACTGCACTTGCAAAATGTTAGAGCCATTCGAGATAGCGGCATATATATTTACAGAATATATTCCAAGATTTATATAATATGAAAGATATGAAAACAGAAGAGAGGACGGAAAAGACCATAGAAGTGGTAAGAATACTGGTGGTTTGGTCATATCAAAAGGACCAATAAAGGGAGATAAATATGAAAAGAAAAGCATATCATGTATCATGGTCTACCTACCTTGGATTACAAGGATTTAGTATATAAACCTTTATCGTCTACTTTGACCTTTGGCCTTTACGCGGGATTATGCTTCTTAGTGCTCGCCTATGTAATAGCAAAAAATTCTTTGCTAAATTTCAAGTCTCTAGGCCCAGTATGTAAACACATTTACCTCGTCCCCAGGGAACTGTTTCATAGAGAATCCAGAAGCTCCCGGCAAAGATCCACGATGCGACAGGACAGATTTCACAAGGACTGAGGAACAGAACCACACACTTGGAATATTCCAACAGGAAGAGGTAAGTCAAGTGGAATCATGTAACCAAACTTGTTAGATAATCTATAGTGTAGTATCCATTGACTCAAAAGCAGATGCAGAATAACATCTGTAGTTTCTGAAATGGCTGTGAAAAATAAACAAATATCTTTGAAATATACCAAGGGTAGGCTTACCATACGTCCCGGTTTGACCGGGACAGTCCTGGTTTGAGATCCCTGTCCCGGCGTCCCGGTTAAACTTTTCTTTGTCTCTTTTTCTTTTTAATAAAAAATTATATTGACATTTATTAATTTCAATTCATAATAATTTTGATTGCATTTCAAATATGAAAAACACTAAGCGAAAAGCAAAATGAAAATGAGCCTCTTTCTCTTCTGCGTCCCGGTTTGGCTCTTCGTAATTATGGTAAGCCTACCTAATATATTATATATTTCATGGTAAGCCTACCTAATATATGGTATATTTCAGCCATTTATTGCAATGATCATTCACATATATAGAATCGGTGACTTCTGGGCTTTTTGTCTTCAACCTACAACAACCTACGTCTACTACTTAACATTTTTTATAATAGAAAAAATAGTTTCTTTTACTTTGTAAGTATCTTAGATCAACAAGACACTGGATTGAAAAACGGCCAGTGAAATTAGAGCACAAATAAAAGTGTGGTCTTGTCTTGGTTTAGCACTGTCCAACCACAGTTCTTGAACTTTGAAAATAACTATCTTAATAATAATGTTTTTTAAAAGTAGAGGAATTTTTCGGTAAGCTAAGTCAATTTCTGTATTACGGCATTAAAATCATAATTAAACATTTGGAAAACAATATTTTGTTGTTTGGCCAATATTCACCATCGAAGAATCCAACAATTTCGCCAAACATTGGTTGTTTTTGCAACTTTATGTCTTAAATGTATGAACAAAAAGTTGAATTTGCAACAGGTCATATGTTAATTACGCATTACTGTACCGTACACACACTTAAGTTAAGCCGTTATTTAATTACTTTATGTTTTTACGGTTAACTAAAGCTGGTAACTCCACACGTTGCTCTTGTGTAGCGTCTGTGTACGCCTAGAGTGACGTCACACTGCAAGCGCATCATGAAAACTCTGTCCGTCTCTGTCTCGCGCGCGGTCAATCTTATGAGTATGTAGGCAGTTATTGTTTTGTTTTTATAAAATACAGAGTGTTGTTTTGTTTGCATTTGATTTAATTACCAATTATCATTACAAGAAATGATATAGAAAAGCATAATATATTACAAATAATACATTCTTTTAAATGTATCCATAACACATCCAACCTTACTAAAACCAGAGTGGACTGAATATTTTAATTTTTAATTAATTTAATTTTAATTATTTTTCAAACATACTGTATAGTGAAATTGCAGTGTGAGTACTGAGTACATGCCAGCTTTAGTTAACTGATGTACTAAGTAATTTCAAGACATTGTCTGTGTCCTGTATGAATCTAGTTTATTGTTGATTGTCCTATATGCTAAAAACAAACACATTGTTACAAGCTGACCCCGATTGAAACACCCGATAGTCTGTTAGAATTGCTAGAGGTAAGTGAGGCTAGCTTGTCATTGCTTGTTCTATTGGCACACCTTAATGTGCCGGCTAGACAGCTGAAATACCACGACCTCACAACACAAACGTCAACTAGAAGTATTATGCATTGTGTCCAAGGCACAGGGAGCCTAACCCATTTCTCATAACAAAAGAATGGGAAGGAGAAGATGATCTGATGAGGGAGAGGATGGAAATATCATTTTGCTGTTTATCATCTGTCTCTCTGCAACTCATTAGCTTGTTGCAGATGCCTTAGGTAACGGTTACTTGATATCAGGTCGCTTGCTCGTTTATCACAGTAATTTTTTTATATATCGCACCTAAGATGTAGCTTGTGCTGGAATAGTCCAAGACAATAGTCGAATGGAGGATTCAAAGCTATTAGCTAAATTATATGATTATGTTAAAAGGATGAATGAAGACAGAGCAAGGCAAGTTTCAGTGTTGGTAGGGGTGGGTAGACCAACTTAATATAGACCGGATAGATTATGAAGTGAAGGAAGGTGGTGTAAGGAGTACCCGTAACCTGTGCATGTGTGTAGATGTATGGATGTAGAAGCGAGAGAGGTGTGCTAGGATTCCGACAAATGAAACTCCCTAATATCTGCCTACATCACTAGGTTACAGGCGTGAGCGCATAATTTACGCTTAGACATTCGCTTTTTTATTCATATTATTGATATAAATTCGACGATAATTCTGTGACAGAATTAATTAAGTAATTTTTAAACACGTTTTAACTTTCTCCGCTTTTCCACATTAACTTTAACCATCTCAAATCTCACACACAATGTTCTCAATGTATTCGCTTCAGTTATGTAGATGTTTTACTCGCCGTTGCGTTCTTTTTCTTTCTGCCCAGTTCTTTAGAGTTGTAGCGTGATGTTAAATAGCCTATAACCTGCATTAATAATTGTGCTGTCAAATACAGAAATAATTTTGCAAGTCGGATTGATAGTTTCAGAGTTTAGCGCGTTCAAACAAAAATGCTCTTCAGCTTTATTATTGTAGTATTGATCTAAGACACGGCATAAGACACTTACACCCTCATCTGTTATTTGATCAGGACCTAGATTATATGTAGATTGATACATCACAAGTGGGTTGCCGTACTAAATCTGAGACCAACACTGTCAAATCGTAAAAACCAAATTAGGTTGAACCCCTGTGTAACTCGCCGTTGGCGATTCTAGGTATCAAGTTGTTGTCTGCACGTATTTTTACGTCCTGTTCATTCCCTCTGTCCATTAAAGGTAGGCAACTCATTAGCTTGTTGCAAATGTAGGTAGCGGTCGCCTGATATCAGGTGACCCGTTAGACATTCTTCCATAAAACACAAGAGCTCAACCTAAGTTGGTTTTTACGATTTAACAGTGTTGGTTCTAGATTTAGGTCGGCCAGCCACTTATGATCTATCAATGTGCATATCTAATATATAATCTAGGTCCTGATCAAATAACAGATGAGGTTAAACATTTCTTATGCCGTATCTTACACTATATAGATATTTTTAGTTGATATCGACCCTGATTTTCAGCTACATGGTATCCCTAACGGTGTAGAACAGCACAGCATAGAAGCACAGGCAGAGTTCTATGAGAAGATGGCTTCGGAGGAGGTGATGCAGTTCAAGACCAACTGTCCCGAATGCAACGCGCCCGCGGAGACCAACATGAAGTTAACAAGTAAGTAAATGTTAAGTTAAGTTGGGTTTCTGTTATCCAATGACTTGGGTACCTTCAAGAGAAGACTGAATAGGCAAAACTTAATTTGAAGGTACCCACATCATAATCAAGTGGTAATGCGACCAATGTACTTTGCCCACTTGTTGAACAGGTTTATTCCACTTTGATCGCCTAGGTGATACCCAGGTGAGCAAAGTGGAATAAACCGTTGAACAAGCCCCCTTAATTTGTTGTATTGATTTAAAAAATATATGTGAAACGTTGTTAAAAAACTAAATAAGCTACAAAACATCCTAAATAATATTAGAAAATATGTATGTCAATCTGTTACACTACACTAACTCGCTGACTTAACCCATCATCATTTAATTTTGGTCATACACTGACAGGGCTACACAAATTGACATGGGGTAACCGTACTGGAAATAAAACTGTTTGGTTTTACAATATCGGTTACCATGGTAACGTTTCATGTTCACACAATAACAACTTTGACACATGTTGCCTGTAATAATTTCCAGCGTGAAAAATGAGAAACGCACGCGTGCGATGCCGCGAGCAAGAGCTAGGCATAGGGTTTATGTTGTTAAATGTTTGCAGGCATTCCCCACTTCAAGCAAGTGGTGATAATGGCGACCGTGTGCGACGCCTGTGGTCACCGCACCAATGAGGCGAGTCTAACTTTATCCTCAAATTAATGGACTTCAAGGGTCAAGAAGAAAGCTCGGAGTTGCGTATCGCATCAGAATTTAATGTTGCTTGAAAATTTGCTAATTGTAGCGACAATGGACCGGAAAACGGATAGTCAATGGGTTCAAAGGGTCCTGTAGGTCAACATAGGTGGACTTCCCAGGTAGACCGATGATCTCGTCAAGGTTAGGAGTTCACTGGATGACGGCTATCTTTGTGGAAATCCGGAGGGTGGCTGAGACTATGGATTTCCATTTGCCACGTTCCTGGCACACCTCTCTCGCTTCTTCATCCATACATCTACATACAAGCTCGTCGGTTACGGGTGCTCCTTATATCACCCTTCTTTAGTATGTTACTAATCTGATCGATATAAGTTCTCCTAGGATGTCACCTACCAACTTTACCACTCACTTTTACTATATTAGTGCGTGAGTGTATCAATAACATGTTTGCAGGTGAAATCTGGTAGTGGAATTGAAGAGAAGGGTGTTAAATTTGAAGTGAGAATAGCGAGCAAGGATGATTTCTCAAGAGATATATTAAAGGTATGTTGATTGATTTTTCTTTAACTAATAAACCAGATAATTTATTAATAAACCAGA
Organism: Papilio glaucus; assembly: GCA_000931545.1. NCBI lineage: Eukaryota > Metazoa > Arthropoda > Insecta > Lepidoptera > Papilionidae > Papilio > Papilio glaucus. The sequence goes on from JWHW01009915.1 coordinate 27,677, forward strand.
TAATTTAGTAGTAAACCAGATAATTTAGTAATAACCCATATAATTTAGTAATAAACCAGATAATTTAGTAATAAACCATGTAATTTAGTAGTAAACCAGATAATTTAGTAATAAGCCATATAATTTAGTAATAAACCAGATAATTTAGTAATAATCCATATAATTTAGTAGTAAACCAGATAATTTAGTAATAAGCCATATAATTTAGTAATAAACCAGATAATTAAGTAATAAACCAGATAATTTAGGGACCGATCTTTAGCTTGTTTTCACGATCAATCGTCGATTTTAAGGAAGCCCATTAGCAAATTGCTAATGCGCCTAGCGTTCATTTCGGTGAAATAATTTTGTAACATTGATGTCAGTACCGTTAGCAACTTATATATCTTAATAAAAACTACGCGGCAAGTGAAAAAATCATTTTATATTGTATGATTCAAAGTTATTTTATCAATTTTATTTAAAGTCTTCTTTTTAAAAACCAAGAGTACTGGTTCATGAGGTAGTTTTTTTTTTAGTTATTTTTGTTTTGTTACTCTAAAGAAGTTATCCTTCTCACGTGCGTTTCACACACACGTTTTTTTATTTATTGCTCTCTAGCGCCCAAATTAAACAACTTTGTAAAAGTTTTTTGGAATTAGGTCTAAAAATGTTTTTTTTTTTTTGTTTCCTTTTTTTATTAAGCCTTATAATATTTTTATCTTCGAATTTTATTATTTTATGTATGGAACTAAAAGTAAGATTTAAAATAAATAGAAAACTGACACTTTGATACGTGACCCTTAGTAACAAGAATTTAGTTAAGGGACTGGATTTAGAGAAACTCTTGTAAGAGAAAGTTTGGGGATCACGTTGACGAAAACGGGCATTAGAAATACAAAAATATTACCAAAATTACCGACAAGATATGTCGGTAATTTTGGTAATATTTTTGTATTACGAATAAATGAACGCTTGATCCCACCTGGCGTTAAGTGATGATGTGGTCGAAAGATGGTACACACTAGTTAATCGTGGTGTGTGTCCCAGTCAGAGACGTGCAGCATGGCGATACCGGAGTTGGATCTGGAGGTGGGCGGACGCGCGCTGGGCGGCAGGTTCACCACGACCGAGGGCCTGCTGCAGGCGGCCGCGCAGCAGCTCCGCGACGCGCCCGGCCTGGTTGGCGACGCGCCCGGTCTCGCGCAGGACAAGCTGAGCAAGTCAGTACTTCTGTGCTGTTTTAACCTCTAACACTTGACATTGCACCACAACTAACTTGGCAAAAAGAAAGCAGGTCACCTGATATCAAGTGACCTCTACCCATAGACATCTGCAACAAGCAAATGAGTTGCAGATGCGTTGCCTACCTCTTACCTTTAATGGACAGATGAGGGGTTAAACAGAAACTATTTATCTCCTCCCCGTAAAATCCTCTTCTCTAGAAGGGGAAGGGAGTAGAATTAGGACTCTGGTACTTACTCAGGCGAAACGCAGAGTACTTCTACTTGACGCCTGTCTTCTGAGAGGTCGTGGTATCTCACCGGTCGAGCCGGTCACGTGCAACAGATGTTATTGCTGACTCTACCACTGTTTTTAATTCAACACCAAGAATCCCAAAATATCTAGTAATTTATGGTCACCAAACATGCGTCGTGAATTAATTTTTAATATTTTGATGTTTAAACAGATTCCTTCAGAAGATGGAGGAGGTGTTGGATGGTAAGCGAGCGATAACCCTGGTGCTGGACGACCCTGCTGGCAACTCTTACGTGCAGAGTCTCTCTGATGACCCTCAAATACCTGATGATGGTAAGATACACTTTAATTATACAAGTCTAGGATGCGCGACCGTTACGCCATCTACGATTATGATTGATTGTGACCTGAAGCCGATTTGAAGTGAGTTCTTCATAATGACATAGCTAAGATGATGTGATGAATGTTGATAATCATATAGTCAGTCCCATATTTAAGATTTTTAAATTAACTTTTAGTTTTTGTTATTAGGTTTGAAAATAATTCACTACGAGAGATCTCACGAGCAAAATGACGAGCTGGGCCTTAACGATATGAAGACTGAAGGTTATGAAGAAACTAGCTAAGTGCCTCGTGAAGTTATTGACATGAACACATTACGAAACGTCGCATTTATGTCGTTTACAAGTTGGTTGTTTTAAGTTAATAAGTTGGATTATTTTGTATATTTTTTTAATTATGTTGATAATAAACGTATATTTATGTTCTTTGTTATTTCATTTTTATGCAAACTATTTTAAATAAATATGTGGACTAGAACATTTATTATTAGTTCTATGACTCAAGCAGCCAACAGTGGTAGAGACCGCAAAAACAACATCTGGTGCACGAATGGGCCGGCTCGACCGGTGAAATACCACGACCTCGCAGAAAACAGGCGTGAAGTAGAAG
>JWHW01009915.1:35878-51665 GCA_000931545.1 Papilio glaucus
ATATATTTATATTCTGAGATGTGCTATATATTATATCTCATACTGAAAAGCCAGCATAAGGAGGTTAAATATTACATTTGGCTGAATTCAGCGAGGTTTAATGACTGATTCGATATACATTGCTGGTTGAAGTAAGGGTATTGGATGGAAGTAACACCAAGCCAGCAATGTATATAGATCTAGCCTATCTCAATCCGGCCAAATGTAATATCCCCTTTAATTCTAATAAAATATACAATGGTTAAGAGTTGAATACATTTAAAACTAGTACAAAGATAGAAAGGAACGGATGTAAAGATAATGCATGCGACGGAAATGCGATGTTCAGATGTGTGGAGTAGCATGAATGGATAAGGTTCGAAAATAGTATATTAAGGGAAGTCTAAAAGTAGCACAGATAGTGAAAAAGTTAAGGAGCAAAAGGTTTGCATGTTATGTTATGAGGAAGGAAGAATGGCATGTGACATGGAGGGTTTTAGATATGAATCTGGAGCTGTATCGATTTGGTAGACATACCTTTTGTTTCCACTACACATAGAGAGGGAACAAGGAATGATCATGATGGTATTTGAAACTATTACTCAACGAAATCAGACAGACTCAGATATCTTTCCTAGTTACTATCCATGTATCCATCTTTTGCAACTAAAAGTATCCTATCCAAACTAAAGAGTTGATCTGAGATGTATCTGCAGTATGGATTTGTAAAACGTATGTAAATGTCACGTTTCGAAACCAATACGACTTAGGGTCCTTCAAGAAGCGAGTCTATCTTTTCCTTAAAGGCCGGCAACGCATCTGTAGTTCCTCTGGTGTTGCAGGTGTCCATGGGCGACGTTGATCACCACGGTGTTCCCGCCGCTCGTTTGCCCCCTACTCTTATAAAAAAAAACGTAGTAAAGAAGTTTGTTTAACTCACAGAGACGAGATGATTGAGGTCGCCGTACGTGGGGCTGGCGAGGCGCAGCGTACGGAAGCAGATGTCGTACAGCGCCTCGTTGTCGATGCAGAAAGTCTCGTCGGTGTTCTCCACAAGCTGGTGCACCGACAGCGTCGCGTTGTACGGCTCCACCACAGTGTCGGACACCTGCAGGGATATTATCTTTCTTTCCTTTTCCTTCCAGCCTACAACACTGCTGTAAGGTCTATGACCTTACCATAAAGATCGATCCCCTGCCACCCTCTCTTAACACGTCTTGCCCTTGAGTCGTCCTGGCCGGTACCATAGCCAGGAACGATGGGGCTCCAGATACTGCAGGCCAACGACCTCTTGTCGCCATCAAGTGGGAGTTTGTGTAATAAACGCCACCCTTGGCGGGCTGGTCAGTGTTTGTACCCTACAGAGAGGACACTGCTGTCCGTCCTCTGGTGGTTCTGGGACTCACATTTGGGACTTTATGATCACTGCTATTGTCGCCCATGGGCAATAGAATTCTCAGTAGGAAATCAGGATAATGTAAGCAGAAACAGCTGATTGAACGAGCTGTTCCCTGTTATGTGGGTAGCGGTTTTCACTTGACCTGATGTTAAGTTAAAACCGCTACTTACATATCTGTGACGTTAAGTTGCACTTACCTTCGGCGAGGGCATCACACTGAAAGTGTTCACGATGCGGTCGGGGTACTCCTCGCGCAGCTTGCTCAGCAGCAACGTTCCTAATCCTGACCCCGTGCCGCCTCCAAGGGAGTGGGTGAGCTGAAACCCTGGAGACACAGAATAAGGAATCTGTGACCAATTTTTTATCATTTAAAAAGTTAGAGACAAAAATTAACTACTCGGAATTCGGTTTAAAGCACCATAGAAGATACTCTCTAAAAAAGTTCAAAAATGTATGATTGATGCGCGCGTCCTCTGACTCCGTCCTTATATACGGTACAGATGCTGCAGATTGCTGCGAACGGTGCAAGCCAAATTCAACCTTCGGCACTACATTTACAGCATAACTTAGTGAACTCCACTGCGGGTGACTTAACCTACGACAAACTTATTATCTAGGTCTAGGGATCGAACCGCTATATTAAGTTTGTTTTTTATTGTATATACTTTTCCGGGATAAAAAGTATGGTGCCCAGGATGTTAAAGAATAATTATACCAAGTTTCATCGTAATTGAACCAGTAGTTTTCGCTTGCCTGAACAAACAGACAGACAGACAAAAAATTTAATCACCTTTTTGGTTTCGGTGTCGGTCTAGTAATGCCCCCTGCCATTTATTGTTTTCATATTTTCAATGTATAGAATTTTCACTTCTACAGATTTATTATAAGTATAGATATACTTTACTTCTGTACTTCTTTACAAACAACTTGTGGAATAAGTATTGATTCGATCCTCACCTTGCAAGCAGTCGCAGGGTTCAGCCTCCTTCCTCACCACGTCCATGACGGAGTCCACCAGCTCCGCGCCCTCAGTATAGTGTCCCTTAGCCCAATTGTTACCTGAAATACACAAATAATCATCTTCTCGTATTATTTAGCACCACAGAAGCATTTATCCGTTCGTTCAAGATGGACCGATGATCTGATCAAGGCGTCCACTAAATGAGGGCTAGGGACTGATCTTTATGGTGACCGGTGCCTACGCCCGGCAGTGGAAGACCATCGGCTGAAATGACGAAGCATTTAACAATAAAGCAGATATAATTTTGATATTAGAAAGGACAAAACTACTGACTCAAACTGATGATCAGCAAACTATGGCCGAGTTAGGAGGTTGAGCTTGGTACATTGACAGAACGGTAGCACCTATTTAGGCTTATCAGATGAACGCCCTTGTCAGGTATCACTAAACTATTTAGATTTAGACCCAAGTAAGTCCTCTGACCAAATCAGCTCTTGCGCGAATCAAACTCGACTGAGAGGTATACTAAAGCCTCACAACATACCGGCGTGAAGTGGAGATCTTTATACTTCTATTACGTATCTACTCCTATCCTCTTTCCTATAAAAGACTGGCAGTGCATCCATAATTCTCATAATGATGAGAAGAATTATGGATGCGTTCGTTCGTTCTCATCAACTTCAGCTATTGCTGAACGATCCCTTAAGATCAGGTCTTGAATGCTAGGTGCACTATTGTCACAATCTCACGGGCGATTTTGCTAGTTAGCTTGTGTCATAACATCTCACCGGCGCCGCTCTGTCCGAACACGTAGTTGTCAGGCCGGAACAGCTGGCCGTATGTGGAGGAGCGGATCGCGTCCATGGTGCCTGGTTCGAGGTCCACCAGGACCGCTCGAGGTACGTAGCGGTTACCTTTAAACAAATAGGATGGTTTCTATTTTTATCTACTTTTAAAACGCTTATAGACGTCCGTTCTACTGTGTCTTTGCCGGATTTACGGTGGTGAGTTTGACGGGTCGTCGTCCGTTGAAAAAAACGGACAAGCAAGCTCCGAGCCTCCTCAATTAATGCGGATTTCTCGGATAACGGGGAGGCTCGGTTAATCGAAGGGATAAACGAGGTTTTAGTTTAGTTACTTACCATCGGCGGCTTCATTGTAATAAACCTGTATCCGCTCGAGCTGCAGGTCGCTGTCCCCGCGGTAGTGCCCGGTCTGGTCGATGCCGTGCTCGTCAGATATGATCTCCCAGAACTGGGCGTACGAAAATATTTCAGATATTTTTTAAATTGAGTTAGGCGGTAAACGACCAAGTCCATAGTCATCTGCAAGAAGGTAATGAGTTGCACATGCGTTGCCTACCTTTATTGGACAAAGGAATTAGAATCGAAATGGGACTGAGAAAAGGATAGGAACGGAACGAGGACTGGCACCTCATTCATAAGCATAAAATACGCCACTTCACACATATCTTCTGTAAGGTCGTGGTATTTCGTTAAATTTACGCGTGCGTGCACTGTCCCCTGGCTTTCTGTCGGGCAACTGTAGCAAATTAACTACGAACCGCCACCGACGACCGACCCGCATCGCCTCGTTTGTAGATCGCCTCACCTGCGAGTGGTTCACGCGAGAACGATGCGTATCGGACGTATTGTTTTTGCTAAAAAAATGTCTCTCTTGCTCCCTCGCTACATCTATTACTAATTGTTACTGTTACTAATAAGCTATAACCTTTATACCGACCATATTGGAGTCATTTTAAGGAAAGGCTGTATTTTGAGAACACTCCAAGGACCATGATTGCGTAGCTTTATTGGTGTAGAAGTGAACAAAGTGTGTCAAATGAAAATCCTACCGCTGCTTTATTTATCTATAAGTTCTTTTTTTGCTCTGCGGTACGTTTGACCTAAAAGCAAAATGTCTAGAAACTGTCCGAAAAAATTGTTTCGGACAAAACTGGCCATTAGAAGGTGACGACATTTATGCTGACAAATATGTATTCTATTTCTGTATGAACAAACAGATTACATTTACTGGAAATTGCAGAAAGTTTTACGTATTTGTTGTAATCAAAGTAATTTACATATATTTAAACCATTTTAAATCTTTATATAGTGTAAAAACTATATTTTTTGTTCCTAAGTTTATATCTAGTCACATTAGTAAGAACACTTGCATACAAACTTAATAGTTTACATTTTTCTTAAGCGCTCAACCATGGTGTTGCGTCGCACTAATAAGTAGAGCATAACTAAAATATAAATAGATTTCCACTGCTATTTGTGTCTAAGTACAAATAGAACGTAAAAAATCAAGCGCACCTTCGATCCTATCTGGTTACCGCATTGACCTGCCTGAAGATGCACTATCTCACGCATTATTTTCAATTATTATTAAACTATCTGTTAGCAAGAAAAGAAAATCACAAGTGGTACTATTTTAAGAGACGACGACACGTGGGATGCTCGTTGTTTGATTTGTAATTATAAATAAAATCTTCCTTAGGAACATTCAACAATAATTGCAGGCGGATTTTATTGATTTTGGGATATTTAAGTTATTTTGAATTAATTGTTTTAGTAGAGAAAATTATGTTTATTATCATTCATATATAACAAAACTTTGAACTGAAAATAAAATAAAGCATTAATTAAAACAAGAATAAAACAACCAAAACTTTTGTATATTTTCAAAATTTCATTAAAATACCTTTTTGTTTCTTTTTGTTAAAAAAAATTATAAGCTATATTCTGCTTGGAATTATTGTTAACTATAGTCTGTGAACACGACAAATGTCAGTTGTCAAACAATCTCACCAACACCAATAGAATATCTTATTTTGTAAAAATCGATTACTTTTAGTGTAGTAAATAAATCACATTAAACTCTTTACTCTCTTATAATTAATATATTTGTGTATAAATGTATTCACATGTCAATTTGACGAAATAAAAATGTATTGTAATTGGTTTATGTTTTGGACGAAGCAGATATTTCTTTTGTGATCGTTGCTGATAAACTTTATGACGTGTTGTGGTGGTTATTTTATTTAGTATATTGGGTTTGCGGGAATATGTAAGTAATCAAAAAACTTTTTTTAGAAACTTAATCTCTCTTTGTTAATAATTATTCCTCAGAAATAATTCTTTCTTATAATTTTAAAGACCCAAGTTGATAGTTTGCTCAATACATGAGCATTTCCGAAATCAATGTTTATATTCATTGGCGTAACTATCCAATCTGAGGCCCGTGCCAAATTCATTGGATAGTTAAATTCGTCATGTCAATTTTAATAAATCCTTACTTGACAGTGTTACTAATATTGCTGGGTAATTTCTTAAGTATTACTAATATGAGCCATGGTGGCCCAGTGCTATAGGCTCCAACATACATACTGTAGGTCGTGGATTCGAACCCAGGCAGGTATTAAAGGAAATTAAAGGAATAAATTACACAAAGTAAAGACTTTGTGTAATTTATTTCATCACCACGGCTCCAAAAATGGTGAAGGAAAACACCATCAGGAAACCGGCATGTCTTAGAACCACCAAATTTAAACACATGTAACATCCACCAATCTGCACTGGGCCAGGGTGGTGGATTACATCCTCTCTTTGAGGTCTATGTCCCTGCAGTGGTGAACATACTAAAAAGGCTGATATTATATTTTTTTATTACTAATATTGTATGCATTTTTGTAATGAAAATAATAATTTAAATGCCTTGAAAAGTTGCTTGACAGAATGTGGGTCTCCCTTAGCGTCAATAGCTCGCCTGCGCCAACAAAGTACCACAACAAAATTTTTTACTACCAATTGCACTCCATTCTAAAATAGATTTTACATCCTTTGCTTATGAATGAGTTTAAATTTTAATTGAATTTGTACATGTTCTTATACCCTTTTCTTATGGGGAAAGGGTGGGAAGGGGAAGGGGAAGAGTACTGAAATTAGGCCTCTGGCACTTCACTCATCAGATGAAACGCAGAATACTTCTACATCACGCCTGTTTTCTGTGAGGTTGTGGTGTTTCATAGGTTGAGCCTGCCCATTCGTGTAACAGATGTTGTTGTTGCGGGCTTTACCACTGTTGACAATTACCCTGGGTTTAATATATGCGAGTTCACCCACAATACCATGATTTTTTTTAATTTTGTGTAACTTAGAGAAACATACCATAATAAAGGACCGACCTGTCTAATCAACAATTTCATTCAATTTAGAAAAAACCTTAATTAAATTTTATATTTAGACCTGCCGAATGAACTGTTTTGTCTATTCTTCATGGATAGAACTATACATAATTATTTATTTAAAATATTCTATGCCAAACAGCATTGTAGATATATATGCCCTAACCCAAAGTACCTTTCTTAATAACTTTTTTTTCTTCATAAAGTAAAATAAATAAATTAGCTAATTAGTTTGAGATAATGGATTCCTATTTGGCACAGTCCAAGCAAACCTCTGTTGCTTCTTCTGCATCCATATCTCAATTAATTTGTCTAAACTTTAAATGTTTTTTTTATTTTCAGATAAAAATGGAAGCAGTGATAAAAACAGAGGAGCCCGAGAAGAAAGAAGAGGGAGAGGAAACCACTTCAGAATCTCCCGCACCTTCAGGACCTCTCAAATTCATCAGCGTGACTAGTTCTAGTCTCACGGAGGAACAGCGCGAGATGTACGAATCCGTCCTGTCAACATGGAAACCGGTCATGTTCCCAAAACGAACCAAACAGTTCATCTGCCAGAAATGCCACAAAGAATTCAAGAACTACCAAAACCTATACCTTCATACCACAAGAGTACACTCCTCGGAGGAGTCAGCGGTCATCTGTGACATCTGCGTCAAAACATTCAAGAATAAACACTACTTATACATGCATAGAATGAATAAACATTACTCTGAATCCGAGAAATGCTTCTGCCAATTCTGTTTTCAAGAGTTTAGGACCAGGAGAGCACTGCACATGCATGTTAAACGTGCCCATCCAAATACCTTACCAGAAATCAAGTGCCCGGAATGTGGGAAGCAATTCAGCGTACCTTACAAACTGAAATATCACATAGACGCTTGCCACCGAGATGATAAAGACAAATTTAAATGTCCCATATGTCAGAAACTTTACAAGAGCCATTTGAATCTGAACAGACATCTACACTTTCAGCATTCTCAAGTCGAAAGACACCAGTGTGTGTTCTGTCCGATGACATTCAAATCGCGTCATCACATGAAGCGTCACATCTTAAACATCCATCCACCGTTAGAATCTAAAGTTCAGTGTCCGGAGTGTCTAAAAGAGTTCAAAAATGACCAGTACCTGAAGGAACATATGCAAGTACATACATCTTTCGAGAAGAAGGTCAAGTGTGATTTGTGTGAAAAATATTTTCACTCCGCTGTCCGTTTGAAGAAGCACAAGAAGATAGTGCATCCGGACAAGCCAAAGTTAGGCTGCGATAAATGCGGTAAAGAGTTCGCGCACCCGCATTACCTTAGGCGTCATTATAATTCTGTGCATTTAGAGGTCGATGAAACCAAATACGAACATGAGTGTGGTCAGTGCGGCAAGAAGTTCAAGATTAAAAGATATTTAAACAATCATTTGCAAAGACATGAACAACAGCATTTAAAGAGAATATCTCAGGTGGTGAAGACGGTGATGGGTGATGAAGGTAAACCGGTGAACCCGCCGAAAAGACGAGGTAGACCGAGGAAGGTTCATAAGGAAATTGAATTTATTAAATGTGAACCTGTCACCAGTTCCGAATCTGAATCCGAGGAAACTGACACGGAATCTGAGTGAACTGGAACTGAGAACTTGAGTGAATGTGTAAGTTGGAACTGTGAAAGATTTTTTTCTGTAGATAAGGAAATCCTAACTAATCTTCAATCTCGTTTATTATAGGCAACACCCCCCCTTGGTTAGGTTATACATGAATATAAATAACTTTCAAGTTTCTCACTTAATGCATAACTTTGTGTGATAAGTTATTTTGGAAGAGGGTAAGAATAAATTTATTTTTTAAGTGAAATATTAGGTTTTTTGTCGGCAAGGGCATAGGAGGTATGCAGTTTTGTTAAATTCTTCATACAATTTCGTTTGAAAGCACACTTTTTACATTTGGGCGTGCATTTTTTATTGTACATTGGTAGTTATTGTAATTTTTACTAATTGACTATTTTTTAAGTGTTAGTAATTCTAGAAATTCTAAAGTAGTGTACAATTAAACAGTTTTAATGATTTAGAGCTGTTTTAAAACCATTAGTATATTTTAAACGACATATAGGTTTATAAATATATAATATGCTAAATAAATATAACATAAATCTGTATATAAACCAACAAAACAACCGAAGAAACAATTGAAATTAACGATAACATTGGTATATAAAAGTTAATTACTGAAAAATTGTGACAGATTAAAAAAAAAGAATAACAGAACTCCATTGTTAAAAGAATAGTTAGAACGACGTAATTTGATACTTTAATATTTGAAATTAGGGAAGTAGAAGTTATGCTTCTGTGTTTCGTGTGTTTAGTGAAGTGACGGTGGCCTAACTCCACTCCACCCTTCTATCTAACCCCCTCCCTCTTCGTACATAAATTGGCAACGTATCTGCAATTCGTTTCCTTATGGGTCTATGGATAGCGGTCACTTAAGGGAACCTATACATGACTCGTTAAGGGGGGAGGTCTTCAAAATACTACGGTTGGTCATAGGTTAGGCTTTTCGTTACGTAGTCAATATTCTATAGGGGACTCTCGCATTTTTAAAATATGGCGTCGCGGCGGTTAGCACTTTTTAATCTACCGTCATATTAATAAAGACAAATATGAGCCAAATTATTATTTATTTACATTCTTTTTGAAAGAAATGAAATTAAAATAATATGTATGACTATGTGAAACTAGAGGGAAGGGAGGGAGGGGGGATGCAAGAAGAAGAGGGTATTATAAATTGTAAAAAATCGGTCAATGTAGGTTCCTTAATATCATGTGAAGTGCTTGCTCGTTTGTCCTAAATGTATTTCTTGCAATGAATAGATTTGTTTGATTGAAATGTAGGGTAGTTGAATATTTGATGTTCACACTAAATGTAAATATTGTTAAAATATTACTGTGCTCGTATAATAGGTCCGTTTTGTTAACAAACCGTTAAAAATTATGAATTGAACGATCCACTAAAAATATTTAAAATAATGGGGTCTTATGTTTAACGAGTGGACCAATTTTCATGAGGTTTTCTGTCTGTCCGGTTTGTCGGGACTATTCAATATCTTCAAATTATTTATTTATGCGGGTAGTTCACATATTAATTATGTTGCTGGTAAATCAACGAAACGGGCATATTATATGGCGACTATATCATATTGTTTGCACTTTTCTAAAAGTTTTCTATATTTTCAACTAGTTCTTAATGTAAGTTTTGGTAGAAATATATTAAAGAAATTTTCCTAAAGCTAAATTAGTCACAATATGTGACAAACTATGATACCTAGTGAAATGAGGTGGGTAGACCTAAAACACACGTTTAATAGTTCTACTGCTAAGAAGGTGAGAAGTACCCTACTGACTACCCTTATCGGGATGAATACAAACCGAATGGCACCTTACTCTTTACAATCGGTCAAGGCTTCAGTATCTTTAGGCTACTGGGGATCACATACACAGGATGTTTTTTTACCCTCCTATCAGTCGAACAATAAAAACGTTCAGCCGGCGCATCTGTTTATGAACGAGTGTTTGATAACACCCTATAGAAATCTTACAAAATTAATTTTTGTATATCGTTATCGTCTGCGCAGATAAAGGAAAGGCAAGAAAGCTCGCCCCTTGTGGGCTACAAGCGCACGTAATAAGACTTGTTAAACAGTCTCAAAGCATTATACAGGATGTTCCGTAATAAGTGTACCACGAGAATGATAACACCATTCTTATTATCCATTAGGCTAAGACATGTTGGTGCCTTAATTGTGGGACATCCTGTATAGTACCATATTGTTATTAAAATATTGTTTTATCTTGTCACTTACCCTTTCTCACGTTACGAGGGTCATCCCCAAAGACGTTAGAAACTTCATGGTAATTTAATTGATACTGGGAAGTTATACGTATGACCGGTGTCCATACGTAAGGTTTTGGTTACGGTCTGTCTGACCGTTCTTTCATACTCTGTATGTATATTTTATTGTAGCCTTAATATTGTTTAAATTAATTGAAAGTTTTTGTATGTGATTTCCTATAGGGTACTTGTGAACGACTTGTCACTGTGAGCCTGGTGGAGCCTTTACAGCGCAGAGGGTGCTTATTCTAAACCTCTTAGCAGTAACTAAGCCCGAAGGCTACCTAGGGAACCTCCGCTCGAGCCTTACTCGGGAGTAACTTTTTTGTTATTTGTTCCTAAAGGCATTGCTACCTTTTTATATGTAGATACCGGAGCAATCCCAAACCATAAAGATCGCAACCGAGGAGGTTTTAATTGATGTACTATTTATATATATGTCAGTAATCAAGGTATATCTGTATAAGTCAGTAGTCAAGGTATTTTAAACATGGCATTGAAATTATAAAATATAATAGTCAAACCATAGCATGATGTATAAATTTACCAGCGCCATCTGTTGCAACATTTACGAAACGGCAGTGCTTTCAAAACACCTATTTTGATGATGTATCGGAAATAGAAGATGTTTTTCTTTAAGAAATCGCCACAATTTTTTGAATAAATTACGTTATAAATATTATTATTATAAACATGTAAATATAATTCTTTATTGATTGTACGAATAAATGGTTATTTCGAATAATTATTTTTAGTTTTTCATTTATTATCCCGTTCCCGAGACGGCTGGCAACACCACGCAGAACTTGCGCCCGCCCTGTTATAAAATTTTACAAAAATACTAACTGACCCGACACGATATTAGTTTTTTTAACTGATCTCTATCCATAGACATCTGGAACAAGCTAATGAGTTGCTTACCTTTCTTGGACAGAGGAGAGGATTGACAGATCCTATCCTTAATAGAAAATGATGGGAAGGAGAGGGGGACTCGATTTGGGCCACCGTCTCCTCACTCATCAGACGAGATGACGCAGGAAACGCAGAAGAATAAAATACTCCTACTTGACGCGTGTCTTCTGTGAGGTCGTGGTATTTCACCGGTCTAGCTGACACATTGTGCCGCAGTGTAACAGATCTTGTTGTTACCAATGGCAAAATATCGCAATTAAATTAAACGAACATACATTCATACACACACGTGCGAAAAAATATCCACCTCGGTTAAAAATGGATGAAAATCTATTAAATAATTTTCGACTTTATTTGAAAAGTGAAATTATTTTATATAGCTGTGCCCCGCGGTTTCACCCGCCCTGGAAGTTTACTTAACGAAATGATATTACCTACTTAATACTACCATAACCTCATCATCATCTCCCTGCCCTTTTCTCGCGTATGTGCACGGTTAAATTGATATAACTTTTTTATTTATAAACCGATTGAGATAAAACAAACACTAAATGTTAATTGAAGCTTACCACAATACATTAGTGAAAACCGCAAACAAATCGGTTAAGCCGTTTCTGAGATTAGCGGTAACAAACGCACAGACAAACAGATAAACAGACAAAAATTCTAATAAACATTGTTTTTGGTTTTATTGCGTTTATGAAGGCCCACAATAATAGTTTCTCTCAAATATCTTCTATGTACAGACAGCGATCAGTTACATTTTTATTATATGTATAAATTAAGACCCCTAGTGGTCTAACTAAGCAACTTTTCATATTGAGTTACACTTAAATAATATTTTTAGTCTTCTGTTTCACACACACCTCATTTCCAAACACACTGAAACATACATAATGCATTTGTAGAATATTAACAAGTGCGATCTCTCTGAGACGCCGCTTTTGACGATTGTTAGAAGAAATGGTAGGTTGTTTTTTTTGTCAAAAATTGTTTCACAAGGATCCACTAAAAGTACCTTAAGAGGATTTCTTTGTTTAAACTTTGAGGTTCGTCTTGAATCCTCTAGTTTACGTTTCATTACAGTAATAGTAAGAAAACTAGAATTAACAATGAATATAGAGAAATCATAATTATTATTTTGTGCTCATTTAGCATCAGGTAGTCTTGCTAGTTTGTGACCTTCTAACATAGAAACTTGGTATGTTATGTAATGTATTATATTAGATAATTATTAATTAGCGTAACTTCAATCTGGTGGGCGGTGCTGCAATTTTAAAATTTTACTGGTTTATAGGACATATCATTTACAGTGCCATCTATTATCGATTTTAGTAAAGATTTCACCAATGACGATAGGAAAGTTACGAAGTATTTAGAAGTCTCTTTGAGCTTATCATTTACAGCGCCATCTATTATCGATTTTAGTAAAGATATCACCAATGACGATAGGAAAGTTACGAAGTATTTAGGTCTCTTTTTGAGCTTATCAGTTACAGCGCCATCTATTACCGATTTTAGTAAATATTTCACGAATGACGATAGGAAAGTTACGAAGTATTTAGAAGTCTCTTTGAGCTTATCATTTACAGCGCCATCTATTATCGATTTTAGTAAAGATTTCACCAATGACGATAGGAAGGTTACGAAGTATTTACAAGTCTATTTGAGCTTACCATTTCCAGTGCCGTCTATTACCGATTTTTAGTAAATAAGAGTTCTATAAATTAATCGAATGTCTTTCATGTTCGACTTAAGGTTTAACATTCACAAGTTGTTATATTTACTTTCATATGACTTTACTAAATTGAATAACTAGTGTATAACACACAGTACAAGTAACAAAAAGCTTAAATTAATGTATAATTCGGCGGATCAATATCAAACCTGATCCAACATGTTAAAGAGTAACACCGAAAAAAATTTATAGAATTTTAACTGATTGTGTGTTTGTTTGTAATTAGAAACGGAGGGCAATAAAAACTATTTTTTATTATTTCATGGCAAGGCTGAGCAGAACTGTTGTTTCCTTACAATAATCGAATGCTACGACCATATATTGTACATAATTTGACTGTTGTACATTGTTTGTGCTGTTTTACATGCAGACACGCTGTATATATATTGTGACGGATTTCCATTGGGCACAGTCCTGGCACACCACTCTCGGTTCTTCTACATTCATACGGCTTCGTCGTTTTTATGACGTCACCAATCTAGTTGATTATTTTTTTTAATTACAATAAAACACAAAATTATCCACAAAAATAGTATTTTATTGAGGCACAGGTAAAAGTAATTTTAAGTCATTCATTGTCTGATTTAAAAAGCATGATCACAGATTAAAAAGTAAAACTGAAACTACACTCTGACCTGTAGTTTTTAAAGAACTAGGATTAGGTACATCATTGGGGAATAATTTGTTCTGTATTTATAACGCACTAGTGTTCCGCCCCGGTTTCACCCGGGTGACACTATTGCTGGGCCATTCTGAACGTTTAATGAAAATGTCATCGAAATCGGTTCAACTATTGCGGAGTCTGTACAGAACATCGCCTTTTATACACAGATATGCTTTAAATATAACTTTTACAATCTATAATTCATTTTTCTCAATTCAGATGTCGCTACTGTTGAATGTACCCAGCTGTCAAATTTCATACAAAATATTAAAACCGAAACATTTCATTCCTTATTTTATAAACACGCCGTGCAGATAGTAATAGAAAAACTATTGGATTATATATTTCCCATATTAACAAACGCGCCATCTAGTTCAAGCTGCTACCCCTAGTTTAAAGCGCGCCATCTATCGGTGATCGGTCGACATTAACGAGACCACAGGGATCTGACGCCGTAAGAAATACACGCACACTAAATCTTTCCTTTAGTCAATTAAACCTAAAGTTAACACAGATACACTCCACATAAAATACATTTTCTGTTAGTAATAATAACAAAATATCGTCACAAAATCAAAATAATGACGAATAGGAACACTCAACAGTGGCGCCATCTGATTTCACTTTATACAACCATTACTTATCTCGTGGATCATTGTGATGTCTATTTTGACGTTAAAAATAATTATGACAAAATGTCTAGCCTAGTGTATAGCTAATGTTATACAGTAATATGAGAAAATGTTATTTTTCCCAATTGTTTACAAAAATTCCATCTTGATGTGGAATAAAGCATAATGAATTTGATGAACAAAGAGCTAAGAGTATCCACTTTCTATGACCTCCCGTCTTCCTCCAGACCTCAGGGTCCAGCAGTGACACGGAAGTAGACATCGCACGGCTGGACAGCAGGTCTCTCCCACTCCTCGAAGACCAGGGGGTTCTCTTGTTTAGTGAACGGTTCGATTATCTTAGGTTGTTCAACTTCTTGAGGTATTTCAGGTTTTATCTGTTATGAAAAAGTCAGAGGCATAAATTATATACTACAAAAATATCGAGCGAAAAGTGAAGACACGAGAATGTCCCAATTGGGACGTATTTTTTTACTTCACATTTACGCTTACCAAACACTAGCTGTCATCTTTTCTCTTATTATTTTAATCATGCTATCCTCTTCACACCATTTGACATGTGTGAATGTTGCTGTCAGTGTGTTTGGAACACTTTTGACTTGTGATTTTGTATGATTATAAAATATCTATAGTATAAAATAGAATTTGGTAAAGGTAAACTAGCGATCCGCCCCGGCTTTGTTCGGATAGCGAAGCTTATATAAATAAATAATAAATAAAGAAATATGCGCTCACGCCCGTAACCCAGAGGGGTAGGCAGAGATCATGGATTTCCATTTGGCGCGATCCTGGCACACCTCTCTCGTTTCTTTTACACTCATACATCTACACACAAGCTCGTCGGTTATGGGTGCTCCTTATATCGGCCTTTTTTAGTATGTCACTAATCTGATCGATATAAGTTCTCCTAGGGCGTCCCCTACCAACACTGCCACTCACTGCCGCAACATAAATTGTTTCGTTACTCTCTCTTCATTCATCCTTTCAACATGCCCGAACCACCGAAGCTTATATACCTATTTATATTTTATATGTACATACCTTGGCGCTGCGCCTCATCTTTAGGTGGACGAGCCGCATGTGCGTACGCATGGCCGTGCGCTGCGTGAAGCGGCGCCCGCACTCGGCGCACGCGAACGGCTTCTCCCCGGTGTGCGTGCGCACGTGGTTCATTAGCACGCTCTTGCCCTACAACAAACTCAACTTAAATATATACAGGGTGTTACAGATACACAATAAACAAAAACATATGTACGTAAATGGCTTCTTATTATTTTTCCTGTGATCTTTTGACATGATATACGGGATGTTTAAAAACTACGTGAAGTACAAAAAAATTAAATTTATGTATTTATCTGGTTTTTTGTATACAGTCTCGTAAGGTTCAAGGTGACCTTGAGGGCCAATTCGACACTGACGTTACTGCCACGTACCCT
>JWHW01009915.1:56150-76181 GCA_000931545.1 Papilio glaucus
TAGGAAAAGGAAATATATTTTTTAAATTACTTTTTTCTCTTTATCAACTCCTCTGTGCATTAAAGCTTCTGCTCTTTAACTCTGCAACTTGTTACCTTGTTGCTGATGCTTATGTGTACCGCTCACTTGATATCAGGTCAGCCGCTTGCTCGTTTGCCAACTTCAATATAACAAATTAACCAGCCATATTTATAAATAACAAATTAATATTTGTATGTTGGTCTTTACATTTATAGATTTATTCTATTGTGGTTTCTCCCCACCCTTTCCTTATTAGTAGAGGATGGGGAGGTAAAGGACTAGAATTATGCCTCTTGCACCTCACTTATCAGAAATGCAGCATTCGTGCAACAGATGTTGTTGTAACGGACTCTACCACTGTTAGAACTGAGTCAACAAGTGAACGACATACCGGACTGTGTTTATACATGTGGTTCTGCAACTTGTTCTCAAAGTTGAAACCTTTGAAGCAGAGGTTGCATTGGAATGGAAATTTGTTTGAAGCCTTGCTCTCTTCCTGCAAAACAAAACATACTAGCTTTTACCCACAGCTTCGGTTATGTTGCCTATGAACTTTTGTCGTACTATCACAATATGTGAGCAAAATGTATGATGTTAAAAAGTAACAATCTCACATTCGAATTTATATTAGATAGGATTAAATTCCATATAAGTATTTACATTACATTGTTAATATCAATAGAAAGTATACTCTGAAAAGAAACTTAACACCAATCAACAAATTACGTTTCATTTTTCTAAAAATCAATTTCAAAGATATTCGTATATAATATAGCGCCATCTATCCAAAACATTGAGGTACCAATTGGATATCACATATTGACAACAATTCATCTCTATCCCATAGATGGCGCTATATTACATTAGGATCTAAAAGTACTCAAATTATTTAAAAAAAAAACACCTAATCTCTGTGTAAAAGTAAAATACAATCACAAACTCACTTCTCTCTGCTTAATTTGCTCCTCGGGATTCAACACGACCACCCGTATCTTGGTGGGGTCCAATTCTACTGATTTCCTTATGCGTGGCTTCTTCTCTTCTTTAGATTCTAGCTCTTCTTCTGTTACTTCTGTGCTGTGGACAAGAGTTTTATCCTTACTTTTAAGAAGCTCGTAACCCAGAGGGGGCAGAGATGGTTCCAACTCAAAATGGAAACTTTGTAAACAAAGGGTACATTACCTTTTACGCTAAGATTTGTAAATTCCATAATATTTTCGAAAACCAACGTTTTCTCACATCACCTTATAACATTATCTATCCATATTACACAATTTCACTTCACTTTATCTCACGATTTACACAAAATTACAACATTACCGATGAAACTACAAAAAGTGTAATGGCCGCCATGTATGGTGAATGACGTTTATTTGTTTACAAAAATTCTATCTCACTTTGGACCAAACTATACGGATTTTCATTTGGTACGATCCTGGCACACCTCTCTGTCTACATCAACACAATTCTTGTCAGTTAACAGATAAATATCTGTTTTTCTTTAGGTTATCAATCTTTTATGTAATAAACTAATTAAGTATTTGTTATTTTTAAGTTGACAGGGTGTCCATGTCAAGGCATGTCGACTCCCGGTTTTTGGATTCCAAGTTCAACAAGTTATTTTGATACATAACTTAATAATAAAACGATCGTTTGGGGCTAAAGCTAACAAAAATAGACTTACACTTTCTTCTTCTTCACTTTCTCTTCTTTCTTTTTCGTTCTCTTTCTCTTCTTGACTTCTGATGTGGTCTGTTCGTCGTCTTGCTGTACAACTGCTATGTCTTCATTGAGTTTTGTAACATTTGTTCTGCAAATGACATTTTGATGTATTTTTTTTTCCAGAAATTAATGGAATTGAGGTTTAATACATACAAAGACATAAAATTCATTAATATTGAGTGATATTTTTAAACAAAACTGAAACATAAAAAGAGAAGTTATATGATTAATGCGTGTAAATGAATGGACAAATTTTGATGTGGTTAATTTTGTTTAGAAGCTAGATATGATCGAGGTGACTCGTTACCTGTATTCCTCCAATGTTAAATTGTCCTCAAAATCCGAGAACCCAGTTTCCTCTTTAATTTCATCTTCTGTTTTTTCTACCACCATACTGACATTTAATACCGGGTTTAGCATCTGCTTTTCATGCTAGAAGGATAGAAAAAAAACAGTAATTGTAAGGCCATCATTATTGTTGAACTCTTGGGTTTCTGAAGACCAATTGGTTAAAATTAAATCGTCCAAGAAGACTTGACTACAACTGACTTACAACAAATTTATATAAAAAAAAAAACAATTCTGTAAGCAACTTTCTTAACCATAAAATTATTAAAACTTTCGTGAGACATAACTAAATATAATTCATCCAACAATTTTAATTAATTATTTAGTTAATATTAGTTTCTTTAATTTTGTTTTATTAAATGAATTATTTTTTTAGCCATAGTAGATCTTTTTGGCTGATGATTTGTCCATTCATAAATTATTAGTTTTACTAATAGTTTTAGTATTACCAATGGCAAGTTTGTATGAATTGATACATTAATTTAATATTTATTAATTACTTCCATAATTCTACAACTTGTTGAATAGGCAAAATGGATTGCTTATCTATTTAAGTATGTATTTACAAAAGAAAACTAGTATATGTAGTATATCAGTTATCTGTGTGAAAAGTGAATAATGTCCCAGTATATTATTGTTCCGTAAAAGATGATATGATTAAGGGAATGACTACTGAATGACAATACTTTTGAAAAGACAAATCCTAGTTTTTATTCCTTTCGTCATTTCTAACTATAGAAAGGATGGGAAGTGGATGGATAGGAAAAGGATCCTTTAGTTGTTTATCTCCTCCTCTGTCCATTAAAGGTAGGCACATCAATGCATTACCTTGTTGCAGATGCCTATAGGTAACGGTCACTTTATATATGGGTGTCACACTTGCTTGTTTGTCATCTTCTGCTATAAAAAAAATATTTCAACTGCATGTAAAGAACGTACAGATCAATGAAATGACAAATTTGCGGTTCAAACTGTATTGTAGTGCAGACTATAATGTATAATAGAACGTATCACCTCCTCTACCTAACATCTCGAGTGTGTACTGTGGGTAGCACATCTTGGAATGAATAATGATCTGTTCCGTCCTCAGTTGTGTTCAATTGAGTTGGGTTCTGGCAGGCCGAGTGTGGATGTAGTGCGAAGTGAGCTAATATTCATATTACAACATGGGACACTACACTTACCTCTAGAACTTTATGAAATCCACTCCTACTCCTGCCGTCATTATCAAACACCAGAGTTGTAGTGGAACACAGGTGTGGACTCTCATACTTGTTCAGTTCCGGATCTTGTCCATCTATGGGGAACTGGAAAAGAAACTGTCAATAGTGCAAAGTTCCTAAAAGTGGATATCAGGTGAATGCAACTTTATTTGGTGAACAATGTCACACACAGTAGTTAATTAGGTTATTAGTTAAGTAGATCATTATGTTACTAATTAGTTGAATAAGTCAACTATAAACATAGGTACTATATACATACAGGAGCACATCTTGTGACATATTCATAGAGCAGCATATGCGACCTCTGTAGCTTCTGCTTGAACTTGACTGTCTTATGTAGCAGTGCTATGCACTCCCAGCAAAGCCACTGCGGCAACCCATCCGATTCTGTTACCTGCAAACAAATTGAGCTTATAAAGTACTAGTATTAGTGAAGAAACAATAGTCAGGACACTCACTGTTAGGAATTAGTTTTTGTGTAGTAAAATATTTCTTGGGGTGCCCACATATTGTATATTTCTTAGATTACCCACATTTTTACTAGAGGCCCTGCCCAAGCTCATAGCAGTTTTGTGAAATATTATGTTTTGTTATATTTTTGACTGTTTAATATTTAATTGGTTAAAATAAATAGTTTGTTTGCTATACCTTTTTGTTGTGTGTTATATTTTCATATAGCAAGCCTTATTTTCTACAATACCTAGACAATATTAATATTTTTAACTACATCTGAACAACATTTAAAACTAACACATGGCTTAAAGGGTTAAAAGTTCCTACATTTTTTTTTACAAGATAAAGGCCAAATGACAGAGGCTTGCCTTATATTAAGTGATCACTTACCCCCATAGATATTATTATATTACCCCATTGGCATCTACATACAGGCACAGATCCACTGGATTAGGTAGTTATCAATGATGCATGCATGGGGTGGCAAGGTATAGCAGAGAGCTTAGCGTCTGGGACTCAAGCCATGCCAACAGTAGATGAGTTTTGGCTAATTATATAAATGCCAAAAGATACTAAAGAAAGCCAATATAAGTAGTAGCCGTAACCAACAAGCATGTATGCGTAGATGTATGGATAAAAAATTAACATGTGAAACAACTACAATAAGCAGAAGTTTTATTTCACAAACGCCTTGCATAAAAATCTGCATATGCCGTGGTATTCTTCCCAAGAGCAGCACCCACAATTTGAGTTAAAATACACCTTACATCAATCATAAATTTTATGTTTACTAAATAACTAACGTGACAGGGGGTAGGTTCAAGTAATCTTGGTACATTGTAACAATAAGAAAAACACTAAAAATTTCGGCAGCTAAGATACCGAAATTTTTTGTCTCGAATGATATCTATATATTTGGGATTTTCGATCTTAATTTAAACAAAAAAAACTCACTGTAACTCCAGCTAAATTATGAAAAAGTCCAGTGTAAGGCATTATATTATTCCCATTTCTATTTTTTGATAAACAACACCGACATATCGTACTCGGCACTTCAACTTCGTGTTTTAAATCTTCGATATCCTTCAAAATATCTACTTCCATCTTTTATATTGAGACTGAATAAAATATAAACACATTAAAACAACATATACCAAATTGTGGTGGATTTGAAAACAATATGGCGTGCCGCTTTGTCAATGTCAATCTTGCCACAGTCCACAAATATTTGAGAAACATTATTAATCTTCTTGTCATTCGATTTTTATTTAATTTATAACTTGTAGTGCCAATGATATTTTATATTGCATTACATAACATGTTATATTTTATACCACTACTTTGTGTATATCATTGCTTAGTGCACGTTCGATATAAAAAAATGAAAAGAAAAAAATAAATTTGTGCTCAC
The DNA here is from genome assembly GCA_000931545.1 of Papilio glaucus. Classification (NCBI taxonomy): domain Eukaryota; kingdom Metazoa; phylum Arthropoda; class Insecta; order Lepidoptera; family Papilionidae; genus Papilio; species Papilio glaucus. The sequence continues at coordinate 61,329 of JWHW01009915.1, forward strand.
GCCCGTATCCCAGAGGAATAGGCAGAGATCATGGATTTCCATTTGGCGCGATCCTGGCACATCTCACTCGCTTTTTCTATATTCATGCATCTACGTATCCATATTCGTCGGTTATGGGTGCTCTTTATATCTCCATCTGATCGTTATAATCCCTACCAACACTGCCACTTACTTAAAATACATTTAGCCATCTTTGAACTGACTGCATTTGATCAGAAGTAATTATATGATATCATCGGCACAGTACGAATGTCCATGTCTATACTGTATAAATTTTGGCTACAGTTTTTACGGCCGGCCCCCTGCCTGACCCGGAAGTAAGCAAGTAACTATATGACATGATATCTAAATTCTACATAAGCGTTATATTTACCAATAAAACATGTTTTAGGTACATATTCTTTACAATAGATGAGACGACAGCGATGGCAAAAAAGCATGTATAATACAAAATGCACATGCATGGAGTTGGTTAGATTGGCAAATGAAAATCATCAAAATTGAAAGTGTATGGAAAAAGTCGACTAAATCGAGGGTAATATTTAAAGTAAAATATTTTTTACCCATACCATAATCGTAAAATGTTTAAATTCATATATAATGTAAATCGCCGATTATTAAAATGTTGATTTAATTCAAACGACAGCACAATAATGGTATTTTGAAAATAATTTATAACAATTATTAGAAGCGAAAGCAATAGTAAAATTTATCGAATTTCTTAATAATGGAGAAATCATAATGAGTCCTTATCCATCGCTGCTCAAGGAAGTTATGCTGACAAATAATAAAGTATTTTGTACAAGTAGCTTCATTATAATTATTACAAGCTTTCAAGTAGCAGGATACGACTACTATTTAGTTACGTCATTATGCTTTTAGGGCGTTCCTTATGACACGGAAGTCCTGTCAAGTCCCGTCGCGGTCGCCATGTTGTTGTAGTGTAACTTCAAGAGACATCAACCTATAAGTCTCTATTATTTCTTGCTCTGTACATTTAAATATTTGTAAACACCAAATACAAAGTTATGTTTATTTCTCAATGCCGAAAATGGTTTAGTTATAAATAAAACAATTACTTTAACTAAAATGACAGACATTTTAGCATGTCGTATATGTTTGTCTAGAGACAACAAGTTATTTAATTTATTTAAATACAAATTGGCGGAACCGTTTGAAATTCTAACTGGAATACGAGTTTGTAGTTTTCATTTATTTATTATATTTATTAGCCTTAATTTATTGAAATAACTTCATGTATTTACTGCAGAGATGTATGTAGAGTTGTGTATAGGCGTGAAAGAATTTCATCAGTTATTTTAATAACTTACTAACCAAGTGCGCAAGCAGAGATCGCGATCGCGTTGACGTACAACGCGATCGATCGATCGTGCATCGCGCCCAATGGAAATCCATAATCTCTGCCTACCCCTCTGTTTTACGGGCGTATATTTATTTATTTACATCTATACTTGATATCAGGTAACATGGATGTTAGGCGCATTAAATTCTTATTCTAAACACAAAAAAACATTAATTTCTAATTCGCCATACAACTTTTCTTTATCTCTTCTTTATTAACTTCGATTATCTGGTGATTTAAGGCGTAATCCTCTTTTATTTTAATTACGTCTTCCATAGTTTTTCCTATAAACTGGCTATTGATGTTCCCAATATGGTTGTTAATGTTTATATTCAGCAGTGATCACATCATTATCACCTACCAGAAGTCCTAATTTGTTTACTTCCTTAACATATAAAATGCACGGAATATTTCAGGTTACGGAATGTGATGGGCTACCACATCAGATATGCAACTTCTGTAGCACTCTTCTACTCAAATGTGTCTCTTTCAAGGAGAAATGTTGCAGCAGTCATGAATTCCTGAAATACTCAGTACTGGAACACGGAATGGTAATTTTGATCATAATTAAATACATTTTAAAGTGAAACCTCTTTTGATGGTGTAAATTGGATATTATGCAATGAAAAAGTGTACCGATTATCTTAATATTTTATAAAACAATTTGTATGACTACTAAAATGTCACTTGACATGCTTCTATAATCTTAAATGACCATCTCCACCCATAAACATCCATAACTCCTGGGAAACTGTACATGTAGAGCCTTTAAGAAAGCAAATGTCTTTTCTTAGAGGACCCTAAGTTGTATAATACAATAATAGTTGTAGTCAGCCTGCAATATCTATAGATTTTGATATAATAGTCGTATTAACTAGTAATGTTTGTCTGTCTTGTTACTAGTTTGTTTACACCAATCATATGTTGCAATAAAACAAGGCATATGTGAGAGTTTTTTCTAATTAAAATAGCTTTTTATTTTTGTTTCAGCTTTCAATTGATTATCTCCACTCCTTTAACAAAGAGCTTCAGCTCTCACTACCATATACAACTAAAATTAACACATTAAGCATAGACGGTATTTCCAGTGATGAGATAAAAAGAGAGGAGACTGTAGATGATGTAGGCGAAGACACAATAAAGATTGAAAACATCCAATATGAACGTAAGAAACGTGTTAAGAAAGATAAAAAGAGTAAGGTTCCTAAAGAAGAGATGTTAATCAATTTCGAGGATATTGCCGTAAAAACAGAAGATGATGATGTTCTGGATTATGATGATGGTTTGGACTTTGCAACAGAAGACAGAAGTGATGATATAGAGGATATGCAGGATGTGGAAATTGTGGTACTCAGTAAACAGCAACAGAGAGAAGAAGTGGAAGCGAGAAAGACATCTATCAACTACTTAAACTCCTTCTATAAGTGTGAGAAATGTTACAAGGGTTTTATAACTGATTCAACGTTTAGAAATCACTTGGCGCGTTATGATCCGGTAAGGCTACTTCTACTTTTTGGATGGAGTGCGGCAAACATGTAAAACATCTGATATTCAGTGAATGCTACAAGGCAATGAGTTGCAGATGCATTGCCTACCTTTATATTAGGTGGAGAAGCAGTGTACAAATAAAATTAGGAGGGGGTTACGTACATTCCCCCTCTGGTTTGGTACAAACTATAATAAACTCATACATGCCATGGTGCGAGTCATGTTGGGCATTTTTCTTGTTGAGAATTCCTTATGTGGAATTTCGACAAACAACACGTGGGTTTGATGTAGGACTATGTAGTACGGAGCTCAAGTGAAGCTCACTTGATCAAACGGACAGATCATGGACTAAGACTGTGTCGGAGTGGTGGCCTCGGAAAGCAGAGACCAGTTGGAATAACCTGCCAGATGGGTCGATGACGTAGTTAGGGTGCAGGGACGTGGATTCGAGTGGCGCAAAGCCGGAAAGAGTAGTGTGACAGGGAAGAGGCCTATGTCCAGCATTGATTAGTACAGATGATGATAAAATAATAATCTCTTCTCTCTTTATAAATCTTATCTCTATAATAAAACCTTCAGAAAAATGGCGAGTTCGTGTGCGACATTTGCAGCGCGCGTCGCCCTGATGCCAGGTCGTTACGTGCGCACGTCGTGACGTCACACGAGCGCAAGTACGTTTGCAAGCTGTGCGCACACGTGTCACGGTCCAGGTGAGGTCACCACCTTCAAATCTCTGAGTTTAATATATTTATCTTCATTAATTTACAAGTCTATTGTCATTTATGATTGATAACAACGCCATCTAATTAAAAATAGAAAAAAATATTGTATAATGTATGAACATACGTACAAACTCAACACGTTCATTGATATTTTTACTTCTTTCTTTTTCGTGTAATGGTCATATCTTATGAATATATGGATAAATAAATAAATTATATAATGAATGAATCCATATTATACTGAATATTCAAAAATAAATCGAATTAACCGATCAATTAATCAAATATCATAAACTAAAATGAATCAACCAATTAATTAATTCATTCGTCAATGAAATATTCACAAATAATATGAATGAAATATCCAAAAATAAAATTAACCAACTAATTAATTAATTAATCAATGAAATAATTAATTAATTAGTGAACATTTGAACTATTTATTACAGTCACCGTGCAAGAGAGCACTGCAAATGGCATAAAGGCTTCACTTTCGTCTGCAAGATATGTGGAGCATCGTTTGCGTGAGTCTCCAACTTATATTAGATCAATAGCTTTAGATTCAAGCTGCTAAAGACAAACTAGCCAGCGGACCACCTGATTATAGTGACTTACCCATCAATGCCTACAACAATCAGGTAAGAGGCTTAACCAGCCTGAAGGAATGGAGACTTCCATAGATAAGAAAATAAATGCAAAATGACCTCAAATAATCACATAATTACCAATTAGAACACATTATTCTCCTCTACGATTAGATAACCAGTACAGTGTTGAAGCCCATAACAACATCTGTAGCACGAATCTGACTCGACCAGTGAACCACGACCTCAAACGTCAAATAGAAGTATTCTGCGTTTCGTCTCATGAGTGAGGTGCTAAAGGCCCAATTCTACTCTTACTATTCTTTAATATAAATATGGGAAGGGGAGATGGATTTGACCAGGGAGGGGATGGATAGGAAAAGGAATATGAATTTGTATGTTTATTCCTCTCTCCATTGAAGGTAGGCAACGCATCTGCAATACATTAGCTTGTTGCTGATGTCTATGGGTAGCAGTCACTTGATCAGGTCAGCCGCTTGCTCATTTGCCAACTTCTTTTTTTATAGAGTAGGAGATTCTCTTACTCACCGACCTTTCATTTTCATAGGAGTGAAGGGTCTACCTCTTGACTTTCAAGCGAAATGCAGAGCTAGTATTCATGGGTATTGGCCCGATAACGGTACCTCGCTTCCTCTTTTTCCACTCTCCAGGTATTGTCCATACTGATGTCTTAGTCGTGATCTATGTCCCAGCAAATCCACGAGCCACCTGACCCACATCCGTCTGCAGCATCCGTCCGACAACTCCTGCGATATCTGCGGCGAGTCCTTCATCGGGGAGTACGGTCTGAGGATGCACAAGAGACGGGCACACAAGAACGAGGAGGTATGGTATTTGGAACAGAGAGCCATGACTGAGAAGCCAAGGGAAATGCTTACCAGTGGGGGTAGATATATATACATATATTTGGAAGAACCATAGAGGTGTGTGAATCCAAGAGTCCATCGACATCGTGTGACTCTTGGGGCCCTCGCCTAGAGGCCCTTATATCCACGAGGCCCTGTTTACAGCTGGTTGCAGCTGGTACCTTGGATGAAGCCTAAAGGAGACCTTTAAACTTAATCTATCCAGCTTCATGAACTGTGTGTGCTTTACTCGGAAAACGTTTTAGTACCCACCATAATGGGTATAGGATGTTGTTTTTAACCTATAACTGGTTGATATATGGATACCCCTGCTGTAGGATCAAGATACGAAGGTGGTATCACATTGTGAGAGCTGCTCATCCCAGTTCTTCAATCTGGAGGCGCTGAAGAGGCACCTGGACGATGCGAAGAATGACACCTGTGATCCTGATTTGAGGTTAGCTTTAAATTTTCTGTGATTTATTAACAATTTGTTCTTTTTGGCATCGAGTGCTGTGAAATTTAAAAAGAGAGCTTTTAAGCATCTGCAATCGATTTTACCAGCACTAAATAAATCTCAACCTACTTTTTGACATCTGTCAAATGAAAATATCTACGTTGTCTCACCTCATAGTTGGTACGCACTGAAAGTGCATGGTGCATCGATAGCATATTGCACTGCGTTCGCCCATAAGACACATGAGTGGGAGAGAGCGACTGCACCGCTCATAGGTTAATGACCCAGTGTGCAGCGAGTGAAAAACTTTACTATACCACCAAAGTTGCTTATTGCGACCCCTTGTTTCTGATTTCGACCGGTCTTTTTCTCTATTTAGTTTGATTTGAAAAGCAGCACGCATGGTTTGTGTGAGATTCACTCGGAGGATGTGAAATGATGATTGTAGGTGGTGTCCGTACTGTGGCCTGGGTTCGGCGTCAGAGGAAGCCTTCAAGGAGCATATCAAGGTCCATCAGAAGGAGATTGTCCCCTGTCAAGATGTAAGTATGTTGAACTGTATACAGGGTGTTCGAAAATTCAGATAATTGAAAAGTATTTTTTTGTTGCTAAATTGTTTGACAAAATTATATTTTGTGAGTGAATAGATTGTAAATAAAAATCGCAGAGGAAAATACAAGATTTTACAGGTTACATAATAATGGCTGATTTATTTGTGATCATTTTTTAAATTAATCTTTTAGCTAATTACTAAGACTTGTATAATAAATGTGAGAGGTGTCGTATGGTCGGAACGGAGTTCCTTTTGCTATATCTTTTTTATATTAAGTAATAATTAAATAAATGTTAAAATTATAATCGACGGTAAGCTGAATCGATTGCAATAAGTTTTAGTTTCTTAGGTGATGGGAAAGTGTCTCGAAAAACGAATGCCGGTTTTAGGTGGCGTTTTTCATTGTTACACTTTTTTCGGTCTATCCCCCTCAGCCATCAAACAAACGAGTAACGTGCTATAAAGAACTGCGTTCTAATTATTGCGCTCCAGCGCCAAAACTAAGCCTTACTTTGTATAGAGATAAAGTTGTTTTTAAATTATTTGCATACATCCTGTACATGCTAGTGACAGACGATCTGGACGAAGTCGGTGCGAACCGGTTCAAACCGGTATAGGATCTTCATCTACACCACATCCTTGTTGTAGTGCCCACGCACATTCGCGACGGCTCGCTCTCACGCGACACACTACCAGCGAGTGCATCTCGGCCTCAAGCTGCGACAGAACAAGCCCACCCTGAAGCATGCCACAGAGAGCGTTGTCTGTGAGATCTGCGGCAAGAAGTGCGTGGTGAGTGCATACATGCTCACATACATCCAGACGTACAAACAACTTTCAGGATTTATAAAATAGTTAATTAAAAACAAACACTAAATCTGACTGTCTGTACCTCTATGGTGCTGGGTTTACGAAAGACACCTTACTCTTCGAACTCGGTCAAACCGTTCATATCCAGATCGTCATAATGGAATACCTGGTGGTGGTTCCGTGCAGCCCCGGGTTTGTGGGTGCTGGGCAAACTGGGACATTATGTGGGGTGGGCAAAGTACGACCGTAGTCTGTAACAGGTTTTGGCTGGCTGTCTGACGTCAACCCTTCTCGGGCACGTATATGAAATATTAGTAGACTAGCTGTGCCCCGCGGTTTCACCCGTCCTGCAAGTTTACTTAAACGAAATGATATTATTTACTCACAGTAATAATCTATTTTATAGCATTTTTATCGAACAAATGTTTGACATGGTTCTTTAAATTGATATAACTTTTTTATTTATAAACCGATTGAGATAAAACAAATACTAAATGTTAAGTGAAGCTTACCACAATACATTAGTGAAAACCGCAGCGAAATCGGTTAAGCCGTTTCTGAGATTAGCGGTAACAAACTCACAGACAAACAGAAAAAAATTCTAATAATCATTGTTTTGGGTTTTATTGCGTTTTTGAAGGCCCCCAATAATAGTTTTTCTCAAATATATTCCAGTACAGACAGCGATCAGTTACATTTTTATTATATGTATAGATGTTCAAAATAATTTACTTATATTTCTTTTAACTGGATTGAAATCGAACCTACGACCATGTTGTGCATGTTTCGCTGTCCGCATCATTAAGCTATTGGCGCTATTTTGTTTTTAAATATCATTTGTATTCAGTCGAAGGCGATCTTGACATACCACCAGAGAATCCACACAGGCGAGAAGCCGTTCCAGTGTTCACAGTGCCCCAAGAAGTTCAGTGTGCTGCAAAGATTACAGGTGAATTGTACCTCAAGCTGCACTGCACAAACAGTCCCAATGAACAATGGAGTAGGAATAGGTTGGCAATGGAACCCGCAACCACATCTGGTTCCCGTGGCCAGCTTGACCGGTGAAATACCACGACCTCAAGACACGCGTCAAGTAGTTCCTCTTCTTAATCCAATTCTATATTACTAATTAGTAAAGGATTTGACAGGAGAGGGGATTGATTGGAACATTATCCTTTTTCCTATTGATCCCCCCTCCCCCTTTCTGTCAATTACAGTTAGGCAACTCATTAGCTTGTTGCTGATGTCTATGGGTAGCGGTCACTTGTATCAGGTGAACTGTTTGTTTGCCACCTTCTTCTATATAAAAAAAAGTTTCCAGCATTTGTGTTGAAAAGAGGAAGCAAGAGAGAGGGGATGAGAATCTTCACGATTGTTTTCTACTAGTTCACTGTGCTTTCCTCATTGAATTGGTATTATCACAAACTCTGCTCTACCACTGTCATCAGAATTTCTCCTGCCCTGTGTATACCCTTTAGGTTACCCGTTGTCCTAAACGAGCGACGGAACGCGACGCGTCGCGATACTATGCGATTAAATCTACGCACGATTATGGCAACTTATAGTTTGTTCCATATCAAGATGGAATTTTTGTAAACAAACGTCACATGTGGCGGCCATTACTTTTTATACTTTCATCGGTAATGTTGTAATTTTGTGGCTTCACTTTGTCTCTTATGCTCTATTTGGACGTGTGTCTTTGGGTGAAACCTTTGTTTATAATAATTCCATCTTAGTGTGGAACAATCTATTGATATTATCGCTTTGCATCTTATCGTTAAGTTTGCAGGTAACTGGAAAGTCGATTGCTTTGTTTAAAGCCTCCAGAGTATATCTCTTAAAGCATTGCAGCATAAACTTGTGACCTCCAGATCCACTTGCGAACGCACACCGGCGAGAGTCCGTATAAGTGTCCCCGGTGCCCAAAGGCGTTCAAGCACAAGGCGGCTCTCAACAGGCACGACCGGGTGAGATCACTATGCCTGTGTACACGCACGTGTTTCACTATTTTTGAGCTACAGTGTAGACTCTCTATAACACTCGTAACGTAACTCTTTAAAACCTTAGCCTAAAGCAAGCATCCAAGTCAATATATAAAAAATTTAAAGTGAGCAGGTAACGCCAGGTGACGGACTATATCTATATAAGCATCATTATTAAGTTATTTGTTAAAAAATGATCTGTCTCATAAAATTCGTTATAGACAGTTTACACTGTATTTTGACTTGTTGATAATGGTGACAAAAAAGTTGTTCTCGTTTTCCTTCCACATGCTAGCTATATATAGTTGTGGTGTACAGGTGCACACGGGGGCGAAGCCCTACGGCTGTCAGCACTGCGGCAAGACGTTCTCGCAGTCAAACTCAATGAAGCTCCACGTCAATACTGTTCACCTCAAGATGCCGGACCCCTACCGGAATAGGAAAAAGAAGAATTTGTGAATGTGCCCAATAAAAGATTATTCTTTAGTGTTCTTTTATTTAACTCTTGTCCCTTGAGGTCGTAAGATAGGTTATATTATCATTATATATACCTTATAATTAAATATCTTTCAGTCAGTGAAGACTTTTAAAATAGGTTCAATATTTTATTCGGAACAAACAAACAATCAAATCTTTTCTACATATTATTAGTATGTAGAGATAAAAAATACATATAAGAATTATGTGAAAAGGTCAGGTTGTATGCGCCCGACCGGTGAAATACCATGACCTCACAGAAGACAGGAGTACAAGTATTTTATACTTCATCTGATGAGTGAGGAGCCAAAGGGCTCTTTTTTATGGAAGAAGGTGGCAAACGCGCAAGCGGTTCACTATTCCGCGGTTCGGTATTCCGGTCGAGAGTAATTAAATGTTTTAGTTTAGTTTGTTTACATAAATTCTATCTTCTTGTGAAACGTGGTGTACATATGTTTTGTATTATAATCGTGACATTGACAGTAAGGTCGAAACGAAATCGTGGGTTTTCCTTAAAAAATACAGAATTCGTATCATTTACATGTTTTTATAAGAATTTATACCTAAAAAAAGAAAAATGCTGTTTGTTTGTTTGAACGCGCTAATCTCCGTGTGTTCATATTGGCGAAGACATTTACATAGAACATATTTTCAGTTTTTTTTTTCAGAGACAATGATTTTACGTCAGTGGAAACCCACGGTTCGGAAATACGTTCGGATTTAAAAAAAGAACAGTCATAAGTACTGCCGACAGAAATGAAAACTTAAAAACAAGCTCGACAATAGTTTAATAACAAATAATCAACTAAAATGAACCTTTGTATCTTAACAATACAATTCAAAATTGAACACAAGAAAAATAAATGAAAAATAATTCGTCGAAATTGTTCCAAATTCAAACAACTTCCGATCACAGATTTCGTAACGCTCCCTAAAGAAGTTTTGTCTATCGAATTGTCCATACAGTTGCTATGTAGGGAACTTGTACGATTTGGTTTGACTATTGATATTACCTCGAACCCAGTATATGACAATTAAATTCTTGTAATAACGCGTACGCTCACGCCCGTAAGCCAGAGGGGTAGGCAAAGATTATGGATTTCCATTTGACGCGATCCGGACACAACTCCCACTTCTACATCCATACATCTACGCTCGTCGGTTACGTGTTGGTCTTCGTGGACGTTTTTAGTATGGACGTCCCCTTCCAACGCTGCCACTCACTTTTACAGCATGAATTTGTTTCGGTACTCTCCCTTCATTAATTCTTTCAACATGCCCGAACCACCGAAGCATACCTTTTTTAATTCTAGTCACAATAGTCCCTTTTTTTAAACCACACCTTTCCCTTATAACGCTATTTTTAATCCTATCATTCAATGTCACGCCTAACATACTTCTTAAGGATCGCATCTCAACGGCATTAACTCTACTAGCATGCTTTTCCTGACAAACCCAGCTCTCTCACTTCCATACATCAAAGTGGGGACTAGTACAGCATTGTGTATTGTCAGACGAGCCTTCATAGACACATTCTGACTCCTCACAACTGTACCTATAGCTCCATTCATTTTATTTCCTGCATTCACTCGTAATTTTTATTATATTTAATGGCTCGTCAAATCACTTCGTCTATACGAACACAACACGAAATTATAATTTACAATCAGGTTTATATGTATTTCTACAATTTTGTTAACAGGAGAGTTGAGTGTAACAGTTTTACGAAAAGGAAATGTGGGAGCTTAAATTGTTTATAATTTTAAATAATTATTTATTTTTTGTAATAAAAATTTATTTATTATAACAAAGTATTGAACCTTGAACCTGTGACCGTGGATATTGTGCCGAAGAGAAGGACGCAGGGTAATCAAATCGTCCAAAAATCTATAAAAGCCTGAGATCATCTTGTCGGTGTGTTGTGAAAGGCGATGTTGTAATGTGTAACCTACATAGCTGTAGGTTGCGCCGGCCGTGAGAGCAAAGGCTAACTTGTTTGAATTAGTGGTGTACGGTTATTTATATCGATAACTTTATATGGACAAGCTCATTCGTTTTTTTAAAGTGAAAACTCCATTAGACGATATTTGTTAGGGGAAAATCTTATAAGTTCGCGTGAACAACATGCGCAACATGTCTATTTGAATTTGGAACAGTTACGACGAATTATTTTTTCATTTATTTTTCTTGGATTCAATTTTGAATTTGATAGTTAAGGTACAAGGGTTTATTTTTGTTGATTATTTATTCATGTTTGAACTATTGTCGCTCTTTGTCACCTGTTTTGAGTTTTCACTTCTATCGGCAGGCCTTCTTGTTTTTTCTTCTTCTAATGACACAGTTATTGATATCGTATTATTGAAAGCTACAATTACTACACCTCTACAGCCACCCACAATCACAATTGCTCTGAGATGTGTATTTTTTATAGAATTATATTTAAATATGTGTAGCACAGTAGATAATATCGATTACAAAACTAGATGACATTTTTTTAAAAAAAATGCGTTCACGCCCGTATCACCAGAGGGGTAGGCAGAGATCATGGATTTCCATTTGACGCGATCCTGGCACACATCTCTCGCTTCTACATTCATACATCTACGCATACATGCTTGTCGGTCATGGGTGCTCCTTATATCGCCCTTTTTTAGTAAAAAGTGTGGATTAAAATGGATGTTGTGACTAGAATTGAGAAGGTATGGTTTGGTGGTTCGGACATGTTGAAAGGTTGAATGAAGAGAGAATAACGAAACAAATTTATGTTACAAAAGCGGCAGTGTTTGTAGGGGAAACGCCCCAGAAAAACTTATAACGATAAGATGACGTATTATTAATTACCAAATATGATAGGCATATTTAATTAAATAAGTTTAACGCTATTATGGATTAACATTTATAAGGCGCTGTCCGCATTTGACCCCTTCCTATAAGTTGTTAGAGCCGACAAAAATCTTAGCAAATATAAAAAAAAGTTAAATGAAACCGAACCTTAAAAACAATACGAAGAACGTTCTATAAAAATTAACAAGCTTAATTCCGGAATAAAGTATCACTTAATTTAGTGGATTTTTTTAATAATGTATCTTTTAACCGTTCCAATGTTGCTTAAAATTTTGTGCTTGGATATGGTGCACGACAAAAATTGGCACAACATTCAACATTGGTTCAAAAACATTTAAAAAATATAGTATCGATTTAATCAAGCGCATCACTATTGATAGTTACGATAACTCTTCGATATCGAAAGCAACAGTTCGATCAAGTGCGTTTAACATAAAGCTCGGCTTATAACTGTTTACGTGTATTAAATGATATATTATACATGTTTTACTTAACATAAACACGACTACAGACTACAGGTAAGTTGTAATTATAATTATATATTATCTATAATTTAATGTATCGAAATGTCAAAAATATCTTTTTAAAACTTTCACAATTAGGAAATTTATTTTTCCCGCCCTTTTTCATGTCACGCAACATAATTGTCTATGCATAAAACAGGTAATATTTTAAATTCATTGTTTTGCTCTTCGCTTTATTTTAATTTGTATTTAATTCTTGCATCATTAATCAAAGGTAAAATCTATGTGTGCTCTACAAACGCGATATTTTTTTTACTTTTCAATACATAAATTTTTTAGTATTGTTGTTTTAAATTTATAAATTTATGTTGCGGTAGTGAGCGGCAGCGTTGGCAGAGGAGGTCCAAGAAGAACTTATATCGATCAGATTAGTGACATACTAAAGAAAGGCCAAACAGTACCCGTAACCGACGAAAATATATGCTTAACGTCAAATTGGAATCCGCCGTAATGTCGGACTACCTTTCTGGCTTACAGTCGTAAATCATTTTTTACATAATTATTTTATATACAGATGAAAAATGGAGACGTGTCTAAACGCGCCATCTAGCGGCAGTGAGGACGAGCAGAGATCGGCGGGCGTGAGAGTTGTAGTCGTAAGTTATATAAACATACTAGTTGTCGCTCGCGGCTTCGCACGCATTCGTTTCTTTTCTTATCTTTCTCGCTGGAATTTTTGTAATTTGACTTCGGTTCGGATCGGTTGTGTCGTTAAGGATTTAAAACGTAACAAACTCTCGCATGTAAGTTTAGTTAGGATTTATTATTATTACGTTTCTATGCACCAATAATCTGCCTACGGCATGGCCATGGGTTCTATTTCGTCATTTTTTTTATTGTGGTGCAAGATCCTAGCACAATATTTAGCGTACTTATAAGGATTGGAACAAATTGCCGGCGTCAGTGTTTCCGACCAATTATGACGGGTACCAATAAGAGAAGATATAGGCCGATGGTAAACTAGTGCATACCATCTTTTGACCACTTCACCACTTAACATCAGGTGGGATTTTAAATTATTAAATAAAAGTTACTTAAATTGTCATTTAGAAAATTTTTAATTTCCTGCAAATACGTGTCGTCGTCAGAATTTTAATCAAAACACGAATAAATAAAGCCTCCATTATTCCCCTAAAGAGCCTTCTGGATAATGTATTTTTCTGATAGTTTAATCATTACAAAAATAATTTTCCAGCTCAATCTTCCAGAAGACGAAGGTGAGGGCCTCGGGTTCAGGCTGACCAGGACGCTCTGGGATCCATACCCTTGGGTAAGAAGAACTTATAATCATTCCCGGTCGAACCATACAGTCACAACTTGTTGCTCGCTTTACCCACAGAGCTGGCAGTCCGAGTGCCACTTATGAAGAAAAAATATAAATGGAATGAATGTACTCGTAATTAATGGAACTATTTTCATTGATTCCATCATCAATGAATGAATGGATGAACTGATTAATTAATTTATTCAATGAAATGAATTATAGAAACGAATCAAGGAAATTGATGAATGATTGAAACTGATGAATGAATGTACGATGAACGCTACACAGCGCCAAGCACGAGGACTCTAACTATATTGTGAACAGCAGTAAAGACAGGAACATCTTGCCTCTTTATATATCTTCCTTGCCTTGCCTCTTTATATATCACCAGTGGAGACCACATAGAAATATTGCTTCGGTGTCTACTAATATTTTTATAGAAGAAGGCGGCAAACGAACAAGTGACGTTGTCTACCTTTAATTAAGAAAAAGGAGATAAGAAAAAAATTAGAAAGTGACGGGAAGGAATAAAGCTTGAAATTGGGTCTCCGGTGTCTCACTTCTCGAACGAATCCTAGAAGCATGAAATACTTCTACTTTACGAGAGTCTTTTGTAAGGTAGTAAATTATGAAGAACGGAATTGAATGAACGAATGGAATTAACGAATGGACGCTACACAGCGGCATTCACGATCACGACGATTCTAACAATACCTACCTATAGGTAACAGTAGTAGAGCCGCCATTGTTAGCCGTCCGTGAGGGCTGAGATGATATCATAGTCATCACTGAGATATGTCTTCCAGGTTCGTGAGGTGACTCCTGGTGCTAGAGCTGACCTGGCCGGGCTGAGAGCTGGCGATTGCCTACTGCAAGCCGATGGAAAGGATTTGCTCGGGATGCCGGTAGAAAATTTTAA
>JWHW01010043.1:0-17985 GCA_000931545.1 Papilio glaucus
TTAGTGGCTTACTAAAAAAGGGCGATATAAGGAGTACCCATAACCGACTCATCATATTTATTGGTGTAATATTAGTTTTCATATGTGTAATAGGCATTTTGACTTTTCATTCAATCCATGTATGTAAGAAACTGACAGATTGATAAATGCACAGTCCAAACTACTGGGCCTGGTGACTGGTGGTCCCTAAATAAGATTTTGTGTTGGGGATGAAAGATTGTATGAAAACTAAACGTGCGAAGCCGGGGTGGGTTTCTAGTAAAACATATTTTATTAAAATAGTTATCGTTAAAATACAAATTAATGTCAGCGAAAATGTTCGGTATACAAATTAAACTCAAATTTTCGTCAATTAGTTCAGGCGTTGGCCGGAAGCTCGGCTCGCGAAACGTTTTCAACCGTATTACTGAAATCAGCGCTCGCTTATAGTGGTCGGGTGGTCCCAAACAAAGTTTAATTGGTGCCGAATTAAAAGTTATACATTCCCAAACGGTCGCGGAATAAGGCCGGCCACGAGTGGCACTCACTGATTTATACTAAATTCATTTGATTATCTGTAGATTTTATAATGATTATACAAAAAGAAAATTTTAACAACGTTGGTAAGCCTGAAATGTCTGCGATCGATCCAATTATATCGTTTAATTTAATCCAAAATTACCAAAATATCCAAAATTACCAAAATATCCAAAATTACCAAAATATCCAAAATTACTAAAATATCCAAAACAGAAATTAAATTGATTTAATCCAAAGTAAGAATCTTATAAGCATAACTAGGAAAGTAACTCTCCGTGTACGAAATGTATCTTGCAATAAATATTGATCAAAAGTTTATTGTTGAGTCCACACTCGCATCCACCACACGTTATAGTGTCGGCAAACACGTCACGTACCCCAGCGTGCGCATGTTTGCAAAGTAACTGCGTATCGTAGACCCGACACAACAATTCGATTATTTGTGTACTGAACGTTTCATACATATAACACGAATTTTGTTTTATGTTCAGATATTGCAATCAGTATATGCAATGTTCTTAGGATTATAACGGGGTAGATAATCTGTGTCTATGGTTTCTATGGTCAATGTTCTTAGGATTATAACGGGGTAGATAATCTGTGTCTATGGTTTCTATGGTCAACGAGAAAATGTATAATGCTAATAAGTATGAGTTAGAGAATGCTAGTAAATATGAGTGGTAGAGTTAATAGGACTAAAAGAAAGCGAATGTAAAATTGTTCGTTTGTTTGTTATGCCTAAAGACTCAACAGATTATCAAGAAATTTTGCACACACATTGTCAGGGGTACATAAAAGCCGGCCACTACCTTTTATTAGAAAAAAAATCCCGAGGGACATAAAGATATACCCTATAGATAAATTGTACATTACCATGGCAACCGATAACAACTATTCGATAATCACCATTATATGTCAAGTCATTAAGCGCAAATCAGGTTACAAAAATTTCCAGCGAGGAAAATAAGAAATGAATGCGTTCAAAGCCGCGGGTAACAGCTAGTAATGATAGAAATACTCCATCATTTTTTACAAGGCCATCAATTAAAAGTAGCAACGCAGAATGAACATTATTTTTTGTCTTAAAATAAACTATACGCAAGTATAAAGGAACTGCCTCCATAGCAGTTATAAATACAATCCGGTATATATTAAAACTTGAAAACCGCTTTGCAACTGTGTCGTCGGTCGGCCATTTTACTAATTCCATACGAGGTGCTAATTACGAAATAACACAGCTTGGGACAACGGTAGCTACAAAACAGGGGCAGAAAAACATCGTATTCCGTATAGTTCGGGTTAATTTGCCCACAATATCTCCTTTTAGAATGTTATAAAAGGAGACTTGAGAGAGAATAAGAACGAGAATAATCCTATTAGAACAGTTCTCATATCACCTTTAAAAAATTGATCAAAATCCGATGAGATTGAATTAGACGCGATACATGCAATTTGACCATATCTGCAAGTTGGATACGACATTGTGCTACTCTAGGCGCTAGGGAAAGTTCAGTTACCTACCTATTAAAACACTACATCAATACTCCAATACATTAATAGTTGAACTTTGTTGCCTTGACCACAATATTGGCTTTGTTACCTTGGCTGGAATAGCTTCTGAAACTAGTGTCCCTATCAGTTTTTGTCCGATCTAAGCTCGGGGTCGGATCAATGAAATTTAAATGAATTTAAATTACGGCGCTTCGTAGTGCTCGGCTAAACCTCACTGCACGTGTTTGGCGGTCGGTAAGGATAATTTTCACTACAACAATCTTCTGATCTCTTACACGCAATAAACAAAACTTCAACGCTATGAAATACTTTTGTAAAATAAGGACAAACGGAAGGTTGATCGCAGTAAAGTCTATTCTATCCTGTACGTCTGGAGTATCTACAGAAAAGCCTTAACATTGAAAGTACGCTTTCGATAAAGCAATACATATCTGTTTTCTGGAATTTAGTAAGTTATCTGTAAAGTAGATATATGGATTGGAACAATCTGCCGGTGTTTGGCAAGAATTGGTCGTTTAGTATTAGAAAATACTTACCCCTCTAGCGGAGCACTCGTGGTTGTTGTGGTCGGTGGGGCACTTGGTGTGGTCGATATAGGGGAAGATGGAGGAGCAGGTCTGGTTGACGCAGACCAGGTTGTCGCCGCACGGCGTGCCGTCGCGCACCAGTCCCAGTGGACCGATCTCCGAATGCTCCGGCAGACCGGTCGTCGCTCTGGAATGGTGAGCATTTAGGTGACAAAAATAGTCGATATCAACAAAATTTTCTTATTTTATTGGTAAATTGGTCTTTAGTTAGTGGTTGAATCTAGGAAGATTAGTGAACAGTATGATGAGACACATCTCTAGGGTGCATTTTGATATTTTCCTAATGCACCTATTTCAGAATTGAAGTCTTAGGAGATCCTATTTCTTTTTTATTTTCTTTTGCCTTAGTCTCCTTTTTTCACAATAAGTATGACAATGCAACTACAACTCCTTCTTTTACAGATTTATATCTAGATATATATCTAGATCTAAGGTATCTGCTTTGCAAATACCTCTTTACCTACCTCTTTATATTTTGTTTGTATTCTTATCTCAACTGAATATAGTATCTACTAGTAGTTTGATGTTACTCACTTGCATTCGTACTCGTTGCCCTTGATGGTAATTACCGTCCTGGTGTAGTACTCGTCCATGCCGGGCACGACGGGGTAGCGGTTCCCCAGCTGGCACTGGAGCGAGCCGCATCTCACGTTTCTATACACGCAGAAGTTTAATTTCAGATGTGGGAAAATATTAAATGAATTGTCAGACTTTCATTAAGCATTCAAATAAATAACAAAACTCGAAGCCATAACTTGAATTTATAATGTTTTTGTTCGTAAAATATTCTTCTCAACAGTTTTAATAAATAGAAAAATCCTTCAAAACCTATTTCGTACCTATATAAGGCTATTTTCTTACAAGGAAAGAATGCGAAGTGGACAAGGATTGGACTTGGAGGGGATGAATGGGAAAAGGCAATACCCGTTTTCCCGTCTATCCTCTCCTCCTTCCATTAAAGGTAGCGGTCACTTAACATCAGGTGAATAATTTTTAATTAGATAATTAATTAGATTGTTAAGTATACTTACTCCATGTCACATTTGATGTAATGTCCATTGCTGTCCTTTCCGCAGTGTCCGGTGACCGCACCCTTGGAGTTGGACTGCTCGAAGCACTCCTTGTCTGCTCCGATGGTGCCTGGCCCCCAGATCCTTTCGCACTGAAGCGACAGCGTAGGACACTGGCCGGAAAAGCAATACCCTTTGCCGGCCTCACACGGCTCCCCGTTCTTTCTGTGGGCGTCCACAGGACAAGCCCCAGATAGACCCGTGCAAGTCTCTTCTAAGTCACATTCGTTAGACGACTCCCTGCAGACGATGCCCCGTTGCTTCAACTAGAAGAGAAAATAGGCTGAAGTTGTATCTCTTATACGAAAGAGTAAAGAGAACCAAGCACAAAACGAAACGACTTATTGAACAACTATAATATTCCAAGAACTTAAATTCATCAAATTAATAAACATAATTTCTGTATATGAACAAATTTTAGATAAACACGAAATTCACAACACAAATAAATTTTGCATAAAGAATTATAAATTATTATAAAATTCACTTTTAAAAAAATAAGATGGCCTCTTAAATAATCCTTATCGTTTTTGGAATCTTTTTCCAGACGTTAAAAAAGGCGATGAAAAAGATTTTATCCTTTAAATATTTTAATATAAATTTTTGAAGACGATATTATCTTTCAATTATATTAAAATAGAACAGAAAATAGGTAAAACAATTAAATTTAATATCACGTTACTCAATTTTGTGGAGCGTCTGAAATATTATACGCCATTACGTAATTGATTTGAATACCAAATTATTACTGGCGATGTCAATTTAAATAAACAGAAAAAAATAACAAAAAAATATTGTCTCGATTTAGGACGACGAATTTTCGAAAACAATTTGAGATGTTAATTTCAAGCTTTGATCTTCTTAATATTAATTTATTATTATTAATCACCCATAACCGACGAACATGTATGCGTAGATGTATGAATGTAGAAGAAGCGAGAGAGGTGTGCCAGGATCGCGCCAAATGGAAATCCATGATCTCTGCCTACCCCTCTGGGTTACGGGCGTGAGCGCATATTTATTTATTTTATTTATCTTCTTAATATAATTAAATTAATATAGTCACGTTGATGTTGAAATATCGTCATGTTGATGTTGAATTAATATTGTCATGTTGATGTTGAATTAATATTTTCATGTTGATGTTGAAATATTCCCATGTTGATGTTGAATTAATATTGTCATGTTGGGGTGTTTAAATATATAGTCTATATATACATGTACAAAAACTTTTTGCCGTCAAATATTCTACGAATACAGTATAGCTATAATAATGAACATAGTATAGAATCCTCGGTCACTGTACAAACACGGGGCTCGTCACCTCGACGCGTGCAGGCGCTATTGCAATCCACTAGCTGATCACATGTTATTGTGAACGTGTAGTAAGTAGTATTATTTAGGTTTTTTAGCAGAATATGAAGCCGTTAATATTGCTGTTGCAAGTAAGATAAGGACCGTAATCCAGAGAGGTAGGCGATGATTATGGATTTCCATTTGGTGCGATCCTGGCACACCTCTCTCTCATCTTCTACATCCATACATCTACGCATACGTAACGTATTAAAACGTTATTGTTTTGTATATTCAATTTTTTTTAAAGATATCAATAATGTTTACCTGGCACTTCTCGCAGCACTCGCCCGACGCGCACTGCGCCTCCTTAGTCAGTCTGCAGGTAAAAGGGTCACAGCAGGGGTTGAGGTTGTGGCACTCGGAGATGGTGCCGCAGTCACACTCCTCACCTTCGTCCAGACGCCCGTTGCCGCACTGACGGTGCACTACCAGCTGCCCCACATAACAATATCCAATTGCAAAAGCATTCAAAAATTAATGTAATTAAAATGAAATGTCCAATATATCAATAAAGAAATGCAGGGACTGTTTTCCTCCGGCACTGATATTAAAAAATATTTTTTTACTCTACATTTTTTATAAAAGTAACAAATCTCTTAAGTATTTTATCTTTTAATTTAGTAAAAAAATATTTTAACATCTTGATATAATTTTTACTAAATAACATTTGCAAATATTCAAACATTGAACACCTTTACTGAACAAAACGTTTCCCCGCGTTCAATCCACGAAGGACCTCGTAATCCCCCTCCCCCACCTCGATCACACGTTCGAGGCCAACGAAGACGTCTAGAAATTTCGACGCGCCTCTATTGAATTTACATTGCAATTGAACGCGCCGATCGTGGATTGAAGGCTTTCAAACGCGGCCTTGAACACGTGTAATATAAAAAGGGGTGCGTGGCTCCGCAGCCAGAGAAATAAAAACACTCTTTAAGGTACAATCATCTGTCGATAAATATGTATGTGCCGAATTGAAGCGAAGCGTGCATCAGACTACGGCACAGGGTTGCCAAAACATTTGTATTTTTTCTATATTAGTTATCAATCTTCTAATCAATTATCAATAGGCAAGAATAGTAAACGCTAACCGCTATTCACCGAGCTTAATTAGTACTAAATTTAAGAGAGTGCGCTTAAGAAGTGACAACTAATAAGACTCAAAAATAAATATTGCTATCACAAATAGGTTATCACAAATATTGAACAAGTTTTTTATAAAAATAAATTAGCAAACTGTCTACAGTTATTAAGTGACCGCTACTCATAGGCATCTATAAAAAGCTAATGAGTTGCAGATGCGCTGTTTACCTTTTATAGACACAGGAGAGGACAAACACAAAAAAATATATTTGTTATTCCCATGTATCTAATCCCTCGTCAAATCCTCCTCCTCTTCACATTCATTCCTTATTAGAAATGGATGGGAATGAGAGGAGGAGTGGGATAAGACCTTCTTCATCCATTCATGAAATGTAACGCAGAAAGTACTTCTACGTCACGCTTGTCTTTTGTGAGTGGTATTTCACCCGTCAAGAAGGCCCATTCTTTCTTTAAGGTGTTAAGTCTATCGCCCTTTTTATTGGTTAACCTCTTGTCCTAGAAATACCAAACGTGGTAATACGACGCGACCCGAAAATGTTAATCAGTCGTTGTATGTATTTGTGGTCTAAGTTGTCGCGCGTTATTAGTCGCATCATTTCGCACAGTGTCGCGTTTCGTCGCTCACCTAGAATAACGGGCAAGCTAACGACTGCTGAATATACAGCACATCACACTGTCTGTTACATGCCAGTCATTTAGATTTTCTTACAGAAGTAGTAGACAGAGTCTCAGTTGTTCTGATGAGAAAAATGACAAAGAGAAGGAAAGAACAGTAAGAGTTTGGGATGGTGCCGTTCACTTGCCGGTCTACACAAAAGAGTAAATAGCAATAATTCACATCGGTAAACTGTGTAATTTAAGGTAGCTTGTGCAAATTCGTTCGTCATCGTATCTGGTACCGGTAAACCAGTTTTGACAGCCCTAGTTGTGGGCTATGTAAATTTATTCCAATAAAGTGGTCCGTGCTCTCGGCTGTCGGCGCCTGTTATTATATATTCGAGAACGAAGTGATAATCCGGCGCGCGGCCGGCCCCGCATTAACATAACTTTTATTAAGGAAGAAGAGACCTGCAAACAAACAATGCGGTCTCGTAGATTAATTTTCGACGTGGAAATCTGTTTTGCATTCGAATCAGACGCGCCGCTAATGATTGAAATGGAATTCCGCGATGCTTCGACGCGGGGAATTTGAATCGGTGAAAAGTTTACGATTCCTCGACTCTTGACTTCGTTCCAACGGTAATGGAACTGATTGATTGCAGGAAGTATTGTTTGAACTTAATTGTATTTATTTTGATGGGAATGTTCAGAATCTTGAACGTATTTCTTGTAATATACTGTGCTTTGATTTCACGTGTTAGGTGTGAGGAAAGAATTACTCAATCTATTATATATCGATAATATGCTTAATTCTATTGCCCCGTTAATTGCAAGTTTAATAAGTAAGCTTACAGCGTTACAGCTTGATGTTAGATTAAAGTGAAGTTATGTTGCTTTAAAGTGCTATACTATAAATTTTAAAGCTGTTAGATCTAAAAGGATTAAATTCGATTTGGAGAAGAAAATATATCACCAGTTTTAGATTTAGCATAACGGACTCAGTTCTGGCTTAAGGCCAAGTTATTTATTTCAAGATAAACGGCGACCGAGGGCTAACCTTTCTCACTGGACATCGATTCTTATGTGATCGCAAAAGAGATGCAAATAAAGTCACAAGTCAAACGGAAGACGCATATAGTTTTTTGTTTATTGCAACCATCAACTACTAGATTTATGTAATTTATTTATTTAAGACAAAATAATCCGACAGAAATGAGGAGCATAAAAATGGCGACTTCGCACAAACATATTTTTTATTTGTACGTTGTAGTGAGGGGTTCAGGGATATTTCCTCATACATTACTGCGCTTCGCCATATTAGATGCAAGAAGCCAAGCCATCATTTTGTCCTATACCATCATATTACCTGTATAAACCTGTCATTGTATTTGATCCTTGTAATAAACAGCTCGATTCTCCGCCTTGTAGTATAAATCATAAGCTGAGTTGTTAATATAACGTACCTCGTTAGGTTTGTTGAGTAGACACAAGCCTTGTCCGATGCGGAGTTCGTTGATGTAGTCGTTCTTGGAGCAGTCGGAGAACTTGTAGGGCTGCACGTTCTCTAAGCCGACGATTGACTGCGCCATGATGCAGCCGTGCCAGTCGCGGCAGAAACACTGTTCGCGCCCGTCGTCGTGCCCCATTCCTGTAGTTTGTTTAACTTATGTAGAATAAAATAAATATGCGCTTACACCCGTAACCCAGAGTCAGAGATCACGGATCAATTTGTCGCGATCCTGGCACACCTCTCTCGCTGTACATCTATGCATACAAACTCATCGGTTACCGAGGTAGAGAGAAAATGCACATGTCAATATTCTCGGTATATATGATAGCTTAAACCCGGAATAGATTAAATCTATACTAATATTATAAAGAGGTAAAGTTTGTAAGGTTGTCGGGGATAATCTCTGGATCTACAGAACCGATTTAGAAAATTCTTTTACTGTTAGAAAGGTATATTATCACTGAGTGCTATAGACTATCTCATATAAAAAATTCAAGTCATGATGTTTGTCCGGAATAAATCGAACCTACTAAACCGATCATAATGAAATTAGATCACTATATATATTTTTGTCCAACTCAAATTACTGCATAGTTTTTATCTCGATTTTTAGTACTACCCATTCTTAGCCGGGGTTGTCCGCTTGTTGTAGATACACCTGTATTTTAGCGTAAATTAACAAAATCAAGTCTTATTATATAATAAAATAAAATATTTATTACTCTGACAAGAGGTGTATTAAAATGGATACCAATATTGTGGCCGATCATATGCGCCATGGTGCCGGCGAGGAGATGGGGCTCGTACGTGTTGGTGTCCACGGAGATGCCGACAGACTTCGGCGTGCACATCGTGTCCGGGACAGAGATCCCAGACTCACCCCCCGGAAATGTAAGCCCTCTGGAAATTGATTTTAACTTGAATAACTAATAAAACACGGAAGGAAGAAAATGAATACTAAAGTTCTTTTGATTGTAATAAAGGTGGCGTTGTTCTCAATCTCAAAATGTAATTCTTGTTTACCAATAGCCCTCGGAAAATTGGCACACAGTCAGCGGTCGTTAATAAGTGTGTTTTTAACAAGATAATAATTTGGGGCAGTACCCACAAGTTTTGGACCTGTCAGAGGTCCTTTTTCAGGGTGAGTGAGATTAGTTCGTCGTTGAACTATTCGAAATTCGAAGGCGGGGCGCGACCGCTCACGAATTCCACTGCCCTTTAAGAAGGACTTTCGACAGGTACAAAACTTTAAGTTAAGCCATTTTATTCAATTAATTAATTAGCATGAAAGTTTTAATAAATAAAAAAAGTAATAATAAAAAATAATAACTAAATAAACATTAAAGCTTCCTGGCGCGGAAGCAATCACTGCTGTAGTGGAGTCAATGTTGGTACTGTTTCATAACTCCAAAGTTAAAGTAATATTTTAAACAAGCATAAAGTTTATCCATATACAGGAGATAGAAGTTTGAAAACAAATATGTGTGATGTTAACGCTGGGAATCATTGTGCTACAGATTATTATATATTATTATAAAGAAGAAAGATTTGTTTGTTTGTTTGCATTGAATAGGCTCTGAAACTACTGGACCGATTTGAAAAATTGTTTCACCATTAGCATACTAAATTATACTCTAGGTTACGCGCGTGAGTGCATATTTATAAGGAGATTTTTGTACCGACTAGTGTCGAGTCCGTCGGGTCCGTTATTTTATTCAGTTTATTAAAAATGTCTCACGAAAATTTAAATTTAAATGCCTTCATGTTTGGGTTATAAAAGCGCTGCACTACGAGTTCGAAGCACGCTACACTCTGAAATGCTGTTAGTCGATCTCATTTGTGATCCGATTCCCAACGAACTCAATGCGTCAATATTCCTTGACAAACTATTGTGATACGACAGCAAATCAACTCCGACAATCCGACGCGTCTAACTCTAATGAACTCGTCCTGATTTCGTATATTTAGGAATCTGATTAACTGGTTAGATCTTCTTACTAGTATTTTGCCTGGATTTAGGTAGATACATTGTTCCTGCCTGTTCCTAAATGTAATAAGGGGTGAAATTACCGTCATAGCCTAGTTAGTGCATAGTTTGCTTACAGATTATTCACACAGCAAGTCTATAGTTAAGCTTCAAGGGTGATAGTATATGTATCGACCAGCGTTTAAGACTAGTAAATCTACAGTTAGGCACATGCTTTCATTACTTGCCGCCACTTTAATCTTCATTTAATTTTCGTAAGGGCGTTCTCACAACACAAATACTTTAACTAAGTTCCTTATAGTTAAAAATCTGAAGACCCTAGATCTATTGATGGAGGACGACGCTTATACACCGTTATAACTTACAACCGAATAGGCGGACTATAAACGAACTAAAAACGAATAGTTAAAACGAATAACTTAACTTAAAACGAATAGTTAAAATGTCCTAATCACTATGTATTCATCGTGAATCTGGCTTAAGGTGTGTTAGAATCAAATTACTATTGTTTCCAAAGTCGCAAGCTCTTGTTAGAGTGGATCCATTTGAATCGAGGCAAAGTTATTAACAAGGCGACCGGCGACCGGTTCCATTGCTACTAGACACCAGCGAGCGGTCGCAACTTGGCCGTTTGAAATCGCTGGCAAGTTTGAGTTCAGTTTTCCTACATTCAATGGTAGCTGTCCGTCAGTTGGCGCGTAATAAGATGATGTTTATTACTAGAGAACAATTAAGAGAAATATAATAGAAAAAGAAGTAATAAGAGAGAAAAAGAGTAATACGACACGATTAGAAGCTTTGCAATTATCTTGGTCACGATTGCTAGAGTTGATCAGATAATGGCGGCTAGGAATCGATATTTGTCGAGTGATTTTATGATGGGTAAGCCCCTTTTCTAATAGTTGACGTTCTTTGGCTGGTGAAGATAATGGCTATTTATTTATGTATTAGTGAGTATAAGTCAAATATTATGGAATTTATGTATTAGTAGATATATCAATTAATTGCTATTTATTTTTGTCCGAAATAACGAGGCTAATAGGATGGGTGGATCAATCTAGACGGATCGGTCGTAGGTTCGATTTCCACCCAGGACAGACATTTGTGTGCATTATGCATCTGCTATGGGGTCGCTGTAGAGAGCTGGACGGCCGCTTAATGGTTTCTGGAGTAGAGCCGCTAGAGGGACAAATGGTATATGTACATTTATGATAGTGTAGCGAGAAGGAGCATATGCATGCTTTGTGTGATAAATGACATACATTCATGTAACAAAAGCTGTATTATGTACAATTGTTTATATAACTATCTCAACGTTTTGTATATTAAATGTTAATGATACTAATTGCTTAATAACATTCATATTATTATAGGATTACATAATTGTTTATTATATCTTTAGTATTAAAAACAACAACCCGTATAAGAGTTCTTCAGAATAATTAATGTTAGTGATTTTTATACTTTTTATATTATTTATTATATATATTCTATTTTAAACATAATTTCAAACGTACCGATCTGTCTGAAAACTTGATATCTTTATCAACGAATGTCACCGTTTAAAATTATGAAAGGAAATCCGCCATCAGTCGGAAATTACCGCGCTCGTATCTAGACGCGGGTCTGTTAGAACGTGCCCTCGCGTCTCCGACAAGCGGCTGCTGCAAAAGGTACTTTAACATCCAAAACTTAAATCATAAATTCCGGTGTCAATCGCAGTCGCGTTACGCGAACTCTGACCCGCTTAACGTTCAAATTTTATATGCGACGGCTTTCGCTTTCGCTGGATTAATCATCGAGATGTCTGTCGCTCCACACTTCGAAATCTTCAATCGATACCTTATGAATAGAGTCTCATTGACGAGTTGTGTACGATTACCGTATTTTAGTACCTATAAGTATTATAAATGGAGGAATTGGTGCCCAGTTTAGACCCCGACTTACGTACTGTAGGTCGCGGATTCAAAGCCAAACAGGCGCTTTACTTTGTGTAGTTTATTTCATCGCCACTGCTCCAAGAATCGTGAACAAAGTCGTGAGGAAACCGGCATGTCTTAGAATCTCTAATTTCGAATACATTTGGCATATAATATAGAACTAGTCGTGTTCCGTGGTTTTACTCCCGCAATAAATAATTACAGTACTTTGGAATATCGCTAGCCCGTAGTATCCTTCTCGTTATTTTTCTTTCTGCTCGGCTCCTAAAGGTTGAAGTATGATGTTAAATAGCCTATAATCTTAATACTGTAAAATGCGAAAAGAACTATTTAAATATGATAGTGCCTGAGATTAGCGCTTTCAAATGAACACACTGTCCAGCTTATATTAATAATACAGATTGAATAGTCTAGACTAGAATAGTCTTCACCAATATACATTATAATATAAAGACCCCTCACCGCGGCGGTGGCTGCGGTGAACTCAAAATCGTCTGATGGGGTCTTTACCAGTGGGTTAAGCATTCGTTTTTTTATCATCCTCACTGGAAACTTTCGTGACTTGATTTAGCGTATAATAACTTGGTATTAGTATTAAAAATGTGTATTAGGTTTTATTTTTCTGTCCCTCTGGGAGATTGTTCGGAATAAAAGGTACCTCATATCCTTTTCTATATCCCTGACTATATGTGTGCAAAGTTTAATGATGATGGCTTGTATAATTTACGCGTGAGGGCGTAACAAACAACATATAGTATGTATTTTATAATATTAAAGTTAGGTTTTGTATGAATTGAATAAATAATGACAGTGATCGACGAAGATGTCGAATAAGCTAATGGTAAATGTAATGGGCTGGTGGAACATGACGAAAGAAAATTTATATATTCGCGTTTATGTTCAGCTAAGTTAACAGTCTTTAGTGTTAGGTTTATGTTCTTTTTCATGCTAGAATTTAAATTATAATAGATAGCCAGTAACTGTAAAAAAAATAATTAAAATCCCAGGAATGGAAACTTGTGTTTTGACATTAAATCAAAACATTCCATTATGTCTTCAATTTTATATCATTATTAAAAAGTCAGCTAAGAACTAACAAATAAAATAATCTCTATGTATAACTACTCTATGTATAAATTGCTGTGAATCTTAAGTGAAGAAATGAAAATGAAATAAAGATACCTTGCAGCTTAAGCATTTTCGTAGCTGCTTAAAAGCTTCCAAAGCTCATATTTCAAGCATTCGTTTAAAATATAATTTTAATCTGTAAGCTTCTTTTATGTGTCAACAAAGAAGGATGAAAAAATTTAATCAAAACGTGAAATTTTCATTTGGATTTATATATTCCTAACATATTTATGAGTAAACTTCTGGTTAACTTAGTCAAAGATAAGTTAGTCGAAGTGATAAACCTTTTTAATTATTTCTTTACAGAATATTTTTCGAGTTCTCTATAAACGGTAAGATAAAAGAAAATGATTTGTCAATTTTAACTTTACAATAATTCTTTGCGGATTTTTTGAATAACTTTTTAGGCCAGGTAAAAATGCTTTTTAGATTGTGAAATTGTGAAAAGAATTGCTGTTCTACAGCCTTCCCTCAACAGTCCTCTCCGAGATATTTGACGAGGATAATTTAGTGCCGTGGTCACATATCTGACTACATATAACATGCACAATATCATCTGTACTATACTTTATGTCACCGTCAGCACCAGCCTGTATTGCTAACGGAAATAGGCCTACCAATGCCTTCGACAATATCCCGCCGTCTTCATGAAACAAGTCAAATATCGATGGATGCGAGGAGGGCGCACCACACTCCTTCATATTTATGTAGATGCACATGTATATGTCACCGTCAGATTGTGAACTTTGTTTGTTTATAAATCTCATTAGCCATATTATAAACTGTGGCAAACTGAACGAATAATTGATAGTTTGACGTGTCATCTTTCGACAGTTTATAAACTATCGAATTCATATCGTTAAATTGCGAACTGATACTTGCGTTTTTGCGGTAAAGTTAAGGTGAGATAGTAAGATAATACCTATAGGTTAGGTTTGTTAGTAATATATTAAAAACGATATACATATATCAAAGAAAATAGTTTTGTTGCGTTTGACTATGATACGTCTAATTGTAAATGGTTAGTTAAGTTCACAATTTGCCGTCAGTTTACAATACGACTAGGGAGACTACAAGCTAACGATGTTTAGAATTTGACGGAGACGTTTAAAAGGTTATTTTCTCTAATGAGATATTTATAGTGAAGTAAAACAGATTGATACTTACGTGAGCAATTGCGTTGTATCTTTTTCAATCTTGAAGAGTTTCCTGGCGGTGTAGTCGCTGAACTTCTGAATGGCGCGCGTGATGTCCTGCTTGCGGTCGATGTCGGCCTGGTCGGCGCTCTGCCACGACTCTATGTACACCAGCGACACGCGCGTGTTCAACGTGCGGAAGTACTGAGGACAATTACCTTACTTTAGCTTATCGTTTATAAAAAAACATCATTGAATCTAATGGATGCGATGGAAGCATTTATGAAGTGATTTCAAGTCACCCACATACCGACAGAGCCTCTGGGAACTCTCAGACGTCCTCAAATTATCCAATTATAATGCTAAGCGTCAGCTCAAGCTGACTCTTTTCTTGCCGGGCTAGATATGCCAATTCAAGTGACCTTAGAACTCAG
This sequence comes from Papilio glaucus, assembly GCA_000931545.1. NCBI lineage: Eukaryota > Metazoa > Arthropoda > Insecta > Lepidoptera > Papilionidae > Papilio > Papilio glaucus. Next base: position 14,884 of record JWHW01010043.1, read on the forward strand.
CAGCAATCCAATTCGGCTCTGGATAAAGTCCTCAAGCTTAGATACTCACCTCAATTCCAGTCCGGTGCCTCCTAATGGATAAAATGTTAAGCTACAAAAGATTCGAAACTTCGACTTACCAAGTCAGCAATATTAGCCACTTGGATAGCGTCGTGGACGACTTCGGAGCGCGTGCTTCCGTTCCGTCTGTCGAACATGGCCTTGTCGATGACGAGCGCGGTCTCGATGTACTTCGTGGTCTCGCGCACGTCTCTCCTCCGCCTGCTCAGAGACCGGAGACCGGCCTCCTGCCACCAGCGCCACGACCGATCCTCTCGAGACTTCCTTGATCCCCTGCCGAAGAACAAACAAGCCCACGCATTGTACCCAATTGTTTTAGACAAAGAGGTTTTTGAGTTTAGTACAAATTTGGAAAAGAGAAAATTGACTAGAAATAAAGCAATTTATGTAGGCTAGGACTGTTTCCAGTGCCGTAGTAGTTAGATACCTTAAACTTAGAACGTTTCAGTCGAAGTAAACAAATATATTTTATCTGGGATTAAACTGAAACGTATCGCGAGACCAAACTAAACCTGTTGGTTAAGGTACGGCATCGTCGGCGTACACTTTTGTGTACACACATATTTAAGCTTCACGTATATGTATCAACATAATTTAATTGAATAGAACAATCAAATACTATGCCCTAGTAACCTTATATAGAAATAAAAGAAAGGCATATAGAAAAATGGGACCAAATAGCGAGCACTAGCTGTCGAACAAATAAAGAATCATCGAAATCGGATCATAAATCACGGAGTAATCGATGTATATAAAAAAACCTATCGAATCGATAACCTCCTTCTTTCGAAGTCGGTTTAAAAGAAAGGTATTTAATTTACAGAAATTGAAATTTGTTCATTTCTTCGTTGACAATTTCATTTCCTGTTTTGTTCCAAAATAAGAGATACCGAGTGTTATTAATATTTCATTTTTCATAACGAAATATAACCGGATATAACCGGATATAACCGGAAATTCTTTTGTTGAGTAAAGAGACGTCTCAATTTGGCGCGAAATAAAAAATGGCAATTTAAAATGAGCGTTTCACAGAGCTCACTTCGCTTTCGGGTGCTCCGTAGACGCGAGCGGATCTTTTCAATCGGCTTCGGAAATGCAGAAGGAATCAAATTCGAATATATATTAGTCATTTGTTTTTTTTTTTTAATTAAAAAAGGCGAACATCAAAATATTGGAAGGAGTTGCCAGCCAGTGTTTATGTTCAATTGTGTGGTGAAGCGTGTTAGTGAATAGTCTACTAAACTAGTGCGTACAATCTTTCGACTACTTGACCACTTAACGTCAGATGTGTGTCAAACGCCAGTTCATTAATTAAAATAAATAATTAATAAAATATATCATTTTATTCTTGCTTTGAATCCATATTACAAACATAATGTATACAGATAAGTTTGTCTATCGAATCGATTTTATTATGTACTTACTTAAATATTATGTTTTAATATTGTATTTGTTCTTCTTCTTTCTTTAATACCACATAGTGACATACTAAAGACGAGCTATATAAGGAGTATCCGTAACCGACGAGCTTGTATGTCTAGATGTATGGATGTAGAAGAAGCGAGCGAGGTGTGCCAGGATCGCGCCAAATGGAAATCCATAATCAGTGTCTACCCCTCTGGGTTGAATGTATATTTATTTTAATTTATTTATTGTATTTCTTTAATGTCATAATTAAAAAGTTCAAACTATTGGTTACTAATACCCGTGTAACTAAAACTGTACTGTCTATTAATAAAACCGGCCAAGTGTGAATCGGACTCGCGCACGAAAGGTTCCGCACAATTATCTATAAAAATCACGTTTATTGTATGAGAGCCCCTTAAATATTTATTTTATACTGACTTTTGTTATTTGCTGTTATAGTGGCAACAGAAATACATCATCTGTGAAAATTTCAACTGTCTAACTATCACGGTTCATGAGACTAGTGATAGACGGACAGCGGAGTCTTAGTAATAGGGTCCCGTTTTACCCTTTGGGAAACCTAGTAATTAAAAGAAAGCCTCTTAAATTAATAACTTTGAGTCACTGAGGACTAGAATCATTACGTTGAGATCTGTGGACCTAATTCTAATTCCTTTAACTACATAATATTTAAAAATATTATTCTTTTCTGATGAAGGAAAATATATGTTAAAGACTAAAACAGAAATCAGTATCGTAAACTAAAATCAAATTGTTAACAAGCCTTAACTAAGGTATCAGCATTCCATTACGAATTGAGATTATACCAAATGAAAGTTTAAAGAGGTCGCTGATTGTGTCAGTTCAAACAGTTTCATTATCATCAGGTCTATGAACAATCTCTAATCTCCGCTTGGCTGTAATTTGGAGCCGCGTTTAAAGTTATTTGATATTCAACTAAGTCAAAACTCCACGGAAGAAGCTTTTGATACCTGTTTTGAAGTCGAGCCATTTGTCTGTCCATGGCTCTTTGAAGGGTTGTAATTTTGACGCAGTTGATGGTATTATTATTCAAATTCTGATTTAAGATACGCCAGTACCGGCTCTTTGTTCTACAGATAATCTTATGAATTCCAATGAAATGATACAGCGTGTTCAAATTTTTAAAATTTTGGGGATCATCAATTTAAGATCTGTGTTGGCTCTTGTCGGTTGAGCAATCATTAATCCACTCTGTATTGTACCTTCCTCTTGACATCTTGATATGATATGACGTCTACTGTTTTATTTGTTAAAATATCTTCTCGGCCTTCCTCTCTTTCTCTTCCCTTCTATTGTTTCTTCTATAGTTTTGTTTATAATATCAGGTCCATTACGGTTCTTTATAGTTTCCATCAACTTCCTTTTTTTCTTTCTATTGTAGTAAAATTTATTATACAGCAAATCGATTTTTTGGTTGAGATTAAAATTCGAATAAAAATTTTTGTTAGATGGATAACGCTTTCGTCTACCAATTTCTTAGACATAAAAAAATTAAAGATGACTTTTACAACAATGACTAAGTAATAAAATTTAGATGTAAAAGTAGTAGACAAATATAAATTTATTAATTTTCTGTACAAATTGTAGTCATTC
>JWHW01010043.1:18212-40914 GCA_000931545.1 Papilio glaucus
TCCGGTTATTTAATATTATTTTCTTTCTTTTTGTTGCCAAATCAAGATGGTTTAAGGCATACACAAAAAGCAGGAATCCTCCGACAATGCGACATACTGTGCAGATAATACTGTATTACAAGGCGTACGTCTCCAATAGACAGCGTCGACACTTGTTCACAATAATTGTCAATATTTTCAATTGCATCATTTAACAACAAATATATCTGTATTCACTTTACGTTTTGTTGATACTAGGATATAATTTATAAAGAGCAAACAACAATGAGAACTTCGATAGGCGCACGCTCGTACCCCGCGCGCGAAAAAGTGACATTTCGGCGCACAGACTCAAAAAAAGTCCAAGAACCACAGACTAAACAATCAAACAAAAAACTTTGTAAACATTAATAAACTTGCTTAAATTATAAAATTAATTACACATTACAATTTTCTTTTTCATCAATTTAAGATCTGCGTTGTCTGTATTGTACCTGTATTGTACCTTCCTCTTGACATCTTGATATGATATGACCTCTGCTGTTTTATTTATTAAAAGATCTTCTCGGGCTTCCTCTCTTTCTCTTCCCTTCTATTGTTTCTTCTATAGTTTTGTTTATAATATCATCGCGCCGTTTCAGGTCCATTACGCTTCTCTATGGTTTCCATCAATTTCCTTTTTTCTTCCTTTTTTCCTTTCTATTGTAGTAAACTTTATAAGACAGCAAATCGATTTTTTGGTTGAGATTGAAATTCGAATAAAAAATTTAGATGGATAACGCTTTCGTCAATTTCTTAAACACAAAAAAAATAAAGATTTTTACAACAATGACTAAGTAATAAAATTTAGATGTAAAAGTACTATAACAAAAATAAATTTATTAATTATCTGTGCAAATTGTAGTCATTCTTCAAAGTAAGAAAATTTGCAGTTAGAATCTAATCAAATTTAGAGACCGTCCACGTCTAAGGGTCTCTAAAACAGAGTCCGGTTAACTAGCCCATTACCGTTCAATATCGAATCAATGCTCCGTAACGACGGTTTGGAATGTCAAAGGGCATCATTAAAATGTTCCCGGGGGAGCTTCAAAGTGGGTGTAATAAGTGAGAGAGCCGCCTTATCGACGCGGCTCCGATTGGACCGGGAGATAGGGTAACGTTAGAAAATATCGTATCTGAACGTCTCCCGGAAACATCTTAAAAAGTCACGATATATTTCGTTGATTTCTTTAAATTCAATGCGTCTACTAACATTTAAATAACCTTAATTGGAAGTCGATGTCGGAAAGAAATCGTATGTTATCTGTAGAGCGTTGACATTAGGTAATGTATCTTGTAAATTAACCAGAATACAAAGTTTCACTTCTACCTTCTACTACTTCTACTTCTTCTTTCTTTTTCTTAAAGGCCGGCAACGCATTTGCAGTTCCTCTGGTGTTGGTGTCCATGGGCGACGTTGATCACCTCAGTGTTCTCGCCGCTCGTTTGCCTCCTTCTCGTATAAAAAAACCCCCTGTGATTCTATTCTTCCACTCCTTTCTATTGTTTTCTTAAACCTTTTGATTACTTTGTTTTTAAAATCAATACAGCAAAAGTTAGTGGCAGCGTTAGCAGGGGGAACGTCCAAGGAGAATTTATATTGAGCAGATTAGTGACATACTAAAGAAGGACGATATAAGGAGTACTTGTAACCGACGATGCGTAAATGCATGAATGTAGAAGCTAGAGAGGTGTGCCAGGGTTCGCAATGGAAGTCTGGTAGTCCAGAATCTCTGCCTGCTCTGCTATGGGTGTCAGCGAACCTTTATCTGTGACTAATATTTGTTTTTCTATCGCTTAATATATTCTTTTAACATGAAACTCTTGTTCTGTATCATTTATATTTCATCTATTCGCTCAAATAGAATTCATTAAGTAAACTGAGAACTGCGCGCTCGTCTCGCTCGTCTACTCGAGTTGCTGGAGAGCGAAAAAACTCAGAAGCGGGATGCAAACTTAGCCTTGCTGCATTATTCACTTTGCCGCAGAGCACGTGGCATGATTTATAAGACGTTGGCAATTCTTGGGTCATGCTCACCCCGCCGGGATTTATCTTGCGCAAGGTGATTCTCTTTTGTATGCGGCCATTGAATAATAAGATGGTGAATTATTATCATTGAATACTCTAGTGTAAGTAAATCGGGAGAGTAGAATCATCTCTACCCATAAATAAGCTTCTCAGTTACTCATTTAGTTAGTAAATAGAGTCGCTTTATGTAGTCCCAATCTTAGCAAATTCGAGTAATTCTTATATATTTCGGCTATCTCGGAAATGGCTCTAACAATTTAGATAAAACTTCGTAATTAGATACGGTTTTTATTTTTAAATATATCTATGTAGGTGTTTTATCCGTAAAAACGTAAACTCTTAGAAAAAAAGAAAAACTATTTTTTAGAGCGCCATCTCTTAACCGTTATCGTCATCAATGAATGATAAACCAGTTCATAACAATGCAAAGTCTTACTGGTACCTAAAATATTGTAAAATTTCTGTTGGATCACGCTAGATGTCAATTTTTTAACACGATCTTACGATGACAGATGTCAATGCAGAGCGAAGCGTGGTCCACTACTAGTTGTATAAAATGGAAAGACCTAATCGCAAATAGGGTCGTTTATAACAGGAACTTTAGCAAAGAAAAGAAATTAATATAACAAATCAATGGATCTATTGTAACTCGCATTGCGTGTACCAAAAAAGTCAAGAGTGCTAAAAGGTAAAATCCTATATTAAATACTCTATTCCACAATAGGCACACAATATACAATAGGAATATTGTTCGATAGTTTTGTTCAACAATTCATATAAAAGTTTATTCCTATTTACAATGAAAATTATTTTTGCGTGTCTCATGTTTGATTTTATTGGAGTATAAAGGTTCATATTAAAATCGGAATACATTATTAAGACCCCAAAAAGCTTATTGTTATTATTTGACAATATTCGGTAGCGGAATTTGAAGATATCAATAAATGGCGGTTCCATTGTGAAGCCATTGCTCTTTAAATCAGTTTTTCAAATTAAAAAAAAAAGAAAAAGCGTAGTAACGTTCGAAAATGTCGAGTAATTTTTAATTAAGTATACAAGAAAAAGAAATAGAAAAGTTTAGCACAAAAAATAAAATATAGTACTAGTTTTACAACAACTACAACTAGTAAGGTTATCTATGGAAGACTCACTAAGGGCCCCACCACACTGAGCGGTCGCATACCTATCACTCAAAAATATGTTAGTATAAAAAAAAACTGTTTCAGTCCGCGTCCGCTCCGAGGGTTCTAAGGTAATCCTTACCTGATTGGAGTAGACACAGTCCTAGTATATCTGGTTTTAACTGCTTTTAACCCGACTGAGCCAGAAAAAGGGTTTTGTTTATGATGTTTGTAAGTTCCATTGTGATTTCCTGTAGCCTAAACGACTTGACCGATTTTGAAGAGTGATATGTCATTCGTATCATCCGGATGTTATAACGAATATGATGACGTGATAAATGATCATAATCGTTCAGTCATCATCATTATTATATATTGCAAATGAGTGGTACTTTTTAGGTGATTTGTTAAAACTGCTATAGCTCTTTTTTTTGACACGAGCGGCTACTTACGCGTTCCTAGGGTCGTCACCGAGCGGCTCCTCGACGAAGGACACGTGCTTGGTGCGCCGGCTCTTCGGCCTGAACTCCAGCTTGTTGGCACAGCCCTTGTTCGCCTTTGTACGCGCCTCGAATATCACATGTGGGTGTTTCTGCTGAAACAAACGGACAGATGCGTATATTTTAATGAACTATTTACATTAAAGTTATTATTTTTAATAGGTTAGGCAGATATAACAAATGCTCATGGTATTGCTACCAGCTTTAGTGCCCATTACCGGTTTCAATAGATCCTATTAAGAGGAGCCTTTGTACTTGTAAAATTATTTATGTACTCTGTGCACACATCAGAGCCGAAAAGGACCTTTTTCTTTCTTTACATATACTTGACTAGTGATCCGCCCGGCTTCACTCGGCTAGCCGTTTCGGAATTCATAGAGAACATCACCTTTTATATACATACGTAGAAATGCACCAAAAATGTATCCCACAGGAACCGTACATTTTTCCGGGATAAAAAGTAGCCTATGTACTATTCCAGACTACAATCTATCACAGTGCCAAATTTCATCCAGATCCGTTCAGACGTTGTTGCGTGAAAGAGTAACAAACATCCATACATACAAACTTTCGCATTTATAATAATAGTATAAGTATAGGTTACTTAAGAGAATGTCTAACGCGTTGAATCCGCCATTTTAGTCTTGTCTACTAGTGCTTCTTGCAATGATTATGAAAACAAATGAAAAAATACAAATGAATTTGTTACGTAAAAATACGTTTCTTCTTGGTTTGTTATAAAAATTAGATATTCACGCAACTCGAGTAATAAATCCAACACGATAACTATCGTTTCCTTACCGAGCTGGACACACTTTCATATCTTCGAACTTCTGAGTTTTACTCAATTTATTATGCGCCGCCTGCGAGAATACAAATTCTCTGAGAAAAAACTCAGTTTCCTCGCCGTTATTATCGTAAACTGGTTATAAAAATATAAGTTCTCCAGTCTAAAGAAAGAAGAAAACATTATCTACAGATCATTTTCATTATAACACACACAAACGTCAACGGAGATTAGAAACGTTCGCCTTTGAAGTCTTTGTCATAATTAAAACGGTTATTGTAAGTTTAATATCTCGTACTGAAAAAAAACGCAGTTTTTTAAACGCAGTTAGCATCTGTGATGACGCTGTATAGAACGCGCAATGAGAAATGGCCTCAATTTACCGGGTAAACGCGGCCAAATTGGATGTTCCCACCGACTACGTTCCGGCTTTTAGGACGTTGTTTTCGTTTTGGGAGTAGTTTTTAAATTAAGTAATTCTTGTATTAAGTGAGTATTACGAATGTAATACACGATGGAATTATTTGTTAGTTGTGTACACACCTTAATAATTAGGTAGGGTTGTGCACTTATTCGTACTTTGTTTATTGCAACAAAACTTCTATGGCAACTTAGGGTAAAATCTTATGAGTTTGTTTCGACGTGATAAAGTATTTTTTATTTTAACACATGTGACAATTTTTTTATTATGCAAGATGTTCAGTTTCCGGTGTAAAGCACTCTTTAAAAGGAATGTGTTGTATTAAAAAAAATTAATACTCGAAAAAAATATTTTTATTTTAGTAGCTAAAACTTCTTTCGGCAATCTTCCGTAACTGCCCGTTATTTGATTATTTATTTAGGATCAGAGAATGTTTCAATAGAAATAATGTTATCTTTCATAATTAAATTTACCTTTGACCTTTTCTAAGAAAAGCCTTGATGTCAGTTCCCAATTTCATATTCTATCACGTTTTAATAAAACTTATGGGTGAAGGAAACACAGCCTATATATTCCTGCCAAAGACGCAAAGCGTTCAACATTAGGGACTAAAATAAATAAGATCCATAAATACAGTCCAACGTGCGACAAAACTCACAAATGTCAACCGCCTTAGAAAACTACATGCCCAACGCAGCCAGAAGTCGAACCAAGCAATAGTAGGCTTTGAATCGAAGTAGTAAAGACCACGACAACTGCACGTAATATTTGTTTTGCAGCGTTGGTCATTTATTGTACATAAAATGTAGTAACGCGTAATGCTTCTTCATAAATTGTTGCAGGCGCTAGAAACGTTTATTTGTAGCCGAGGGAAAGAAATTGAGGGGAAAATTCGATCTCATATTTACGATTGTTTGAAATAGTAAAGGAAACTATGAAATTTGTTTAGATGATAGAAAGTGCACATTTGCAATGTTTTCTTCAATTTTATTACTCTTAAGAAACATATGTGCACCTACCACAATATCAGCCTTTTTGTTATAGATAATGGTTTATTGGCAAATAAAACCAATTTAGCTTACAAATAAGACTTGATTATTTAAAAAGGGCTTTGGTATTCTATGATGCATTTAATTTCAGTAGTTTGCGTCTATAGTTTCGAGTTCATTAGTAGAGTTGAAGTTAGAAAAGGAAGGAATGGGTGGGTGCCTAATTGATTGCCTTGTGGTACGCCAGACGGAGCGAAGTCTGCTAGAGTAAACAATTCTATTTGCGCAATTGTTTTTTCAGTCTGATACTTTGTTTCGATGCATAATATAATCTAATGATTCTATATTAAATTAAATAAATACAAAATAAATGTATTTATATGTTTAGGTATAGTTTAAATTCATCCTATGTATATCATGTTAGTGTCAGCGATTCATTGTGAACGCCAGTTTATAATTGGACTAGGCATATTATAAACTAACACCGACCTAAGAAAATCATGCACAACTTGAAACCGTGGGCTTTTATAATATAAATAAAACGTTCCTTACTTGTTTCATTGTTTAAAATTGGCAATTCAAACTTTTCAACGGCCATCTGTGGCAACTAGTTTAAATGGATAGAATTAAAAAACACACGGGCAACTTTTCGGACACTATGCAAATAATAAAACTTCGTTATCATATTGTAATATTATTCTAATGTGTGGTCGGTTACGGACCCGTATGTACTCTTTGAAATTCGTGTTAGCGCGTAATTTCCATATCACCCTAATGTTATTTGCGGGGCGAACCCTACACTGTGACGAAATTACCGAACTCGGACTATCAATTCATTTGTATGCAGAAAGTTTAAGAACGCTTAAAGGAATTGTTATCGACTAGCTTTCATTAGGAAATTTGTTTTTCATTCGTTCAAGTGTTCATTATGGTTCGACAAAGAAATCTCACCTTTATTGTTGTGTAATTAAGCACATTTTCATGGTAACAAAACGAGAAGCGTTTCAGTCGATATGTGGCCGAATAGGCTCGTATTCTGTTAAACCATGGTATAGATTTTATATGACTAATAAGCGTCATGTCTGTCTGTGGCAAATCTTCAAAAGCTTATGATTTAGAGCCAATTATCATTTCGCGTTTCTCATTAACGTAGTTTGCAGTATTAGCACTTTTTGATTTTTAAAACGTGCCTGACCACGGTATTCCATTTTTAAAACGTGCCTAACCACGGTATTCCATTTTTAAAACGTGCCTGACCACGGTATTTCAATTTTTTGACATTGTAATTACAAATTTGTCTTTTGATTTGTTGTAAAGCTCGACCTACACGTACTTTGCGCGCCGCGTAGTCTAGCCTCGCTCTAGTGGAACGCTGTAGTATAATTGCGCAGTGCTAACGAATTTTGGTTGCATTTACGTGAAACGGAGAGTTTCAGCTTGTAGCGTGAATGGAAAGCTTTATTTTCACGCTTTGCTCGAACAAAATAAAGCCAGTAGAATTAATAACAGTTTGTTTTCTCTTTTTAATTTACTTTTGATCATTTATATTTTGTCATCACATTAATTATTGATTTATCATAAAGCAAGTGAGTTGATATTACACATTTAAACAGGCTTAAGGCGTTAAAAGAAAATTTTTATACATTTGAAAATGAACGTAGACGAGAACTGGATACTAAAAGGCACGAAATTAAGAACTGACTACCAGCTAACATAAACTAAAACTATGATAATGGTATCATCTGTGTGCTAGCGTTCGTTCACCGTCAAAATTGGCTTCATCAACCATATTCGAGGTTGCCATCGCTCCATAAATTGAGGGAGAACTGATCCAGTCGCCGTAGCCTAAGTCATGGATGATATTGAATTATTTATAGTAGGCGTTGTTTTTAATAAAAAAATCTTCGTCTTGAGGAGCAAGACTGTATGTCCGACAAAAGACGTAATTTTCGTAATATTAAGACAATCTAGGGCTGTGTATTTTTAGAAAATAACCCGAAAAGTAACATAACGGGTAACAGCGTAAATAAAATAACCAAATAAAAGCGCATGAATCCATAGGAAATATTCCCATGTAAAAAATTACGCTCATGGATTTAATTGCACATGGTTTAACCGTACATGTATAAATGCACACGAGAAGCTTCCTTAACGTAGCGGGTGGGCTTTGCATAGTTTTAAATTACTCGTAAACTTTTTTTTTATAAATATGAATTAGTTTTTTTTTTTAAATTTTGTTTGAAACTTCTAAACCTTTAAAACACATGACGAAATTACAGGGTTTACATATGGTTGCATTTGTTTCGTTTGAAATAAATTTGTAATATAAAAATTACGTATTTTTCCGATACGACTATAAATATGTTTAAGGTTATAACATATTTTCGGTAGGTTTGTCACCGCATATGGTATACCTAATTCTGTTTCTACCAAACCACCAAAAGGTGTGTTAAACTGACTTTTTACTTTACTCGCTTAAACAGTAAAAAGGCAATAAAAATCGTGTATTGAAAAATTCTTTTCTCCCATACGGGGCATACTGATAGGGGTCCATTATTCACGTAAGCACCCCAGGACCATTAATAAGCCGCAGGTGGGGTAAAAGTACACGCGGCACAACCTACAGTGGCCACTTCGTGAACGGTGAAAGATAGGGGTGGTAATGCGAGATAATAACTGAACTATCATGCAATAAATAGGCTTAATACATCTTGATCCTTTAGGATGGGTTAAAATTCCTTCATCACATCATTTATTCCCAAGCCCCGTCAAAAAAAGGCTAAGGTAAAGTTTGCAAATCACATTTAGTTTTATAAATAAACATGGTTGGTGTTACCCATGTCGTATTCGTTATTTTTTGGTCGCCATGTACACCATCCCATTAGAGCAGGGGCGGGCATTCATCACGTTGCTAAAATTAAGCTTCTGCGAAAAGCGGGTTCACACGACGTAACCCTTTTTAAGGCAAAAGTAATGTTCCACTTGTAACCACCATCATTTGTTTCCAAACACTCCGTTTGAACAACGCAACTGTAGGTGTTTTAGAATATATATTCTGATTTAATAAGTTTTTTGACTACACTAATGTTATAAACGAACCGGCCAAGTGCGAGTCGGACTCGCGAACGAATGGTTCCGTACAATTATCTATAAAAAAAAAGGCAAATAAAATCATGTCTGTTGTATGGGAGCCCGCTTGAATATTAATTTTATTCTATTTTCGTAATGGGGTCCCGTTCTATCATATGCTGATATTCTTTGAGGTCTCGATTATTATCCAGGTCGAGTTATTAAATTGATTTTATAATAAATTCTAGACCAATTTGATGTTTAATATGTCGATACTGTGTGGCAAGAATAATAATGTTTTGTTTTGAAAAACATTCAGTTGGCAACCCTACGCACTGGCACGGGAGACAATATTTCGTTTCAGAAAAATGTATTACCTCCTCCGTCTCGGCTGTGGAAACAATTGGGAGCACATAAGTCACAGGCGTTTGGATAGTGCAATCGATTTGTAAAGATCGTGTTTGTTTATTTACTAAATTGATACAGACGATGCGCGTTTTGTCTGATCCATTTGCGTTGAGAATGTATTTTTGTTCTGTTTACAATAAATGTCGTTTTAACAAGACGTATTTGTCACAGTCTCATGGGAAAGCGAAAACTATTTTTAACGCCTTTCTTTATAAATGTTAATTGAAAAAGTATTCAATAGAATTTTGACTTGAATCGATAAACGAATGAAAATAACGCACGATAAATCCTAAATTAATATTATAATTGCTAATATTGTGAGTTTCTTTGGTATGTTTTAACTCCACCGAACATTATAAAGTTATGCACATACATTGTCAGGGCTGTAGAAAAAAACATGGCGTACTTATGTTTAATCACGAAAATAAAATTGCTTTCGATTTACATAAATCTTAATTTACAATATCGGTTGCCATGGTAATTATTTCTGTTTTGACAATAACAATTTTCTGACACATGTTACCTATGATTCAAAGTTATATGATTCAACTAGTCACAGATAAAATAAAAATTGACGCATATCTAATGTCAGTTGCAACCAGCCAGTATTTTATCATTTCGTATGTGGCCAGTACGTTGATTTTCTTCATATATTCCAAAAAGGCGCTAAGAACGATAACTTTTGACTTCGATCGCAATTTTGTCATTGTCAGTATGAAGTATTGAAGACATTTTAGATACGGAAGCTGAATGGACGAGGTAATTTTTGTGTAATATGAACTATATTTTTTTTTATTAAAGTCATCCAGGTACGAACAGCTTGTGAGTAGTAAATAATAATCAAAAGTGTTCCACATATATACAATGTAAATATTACTAGCACTTTTATTAAGTTCTTTTTACAAATTTCTTTTTCCTTTACCTTACTTTTAGAATATTCCGATCTCAAGATATATGGCGCCATTTTATAGGAGGAAAGTGATTTTGAATAGTATGATATATCGGTATCAATTTAGCGTACCGGGAACAATTTCACCTCTACTTTCCGCTCAAATTAAATCTCGTTTTCAGATAGATTCGATATTGACGTGACTTCAGTCAGCATTTACATTTAGCATGTAAAGGATCAAGTCAGCATGTCAGCCTTCACATAAATAAAAACTCCATCTACCGTGATCTACAGATTTCTTGCTGTTAAATTTCATTCAGTTATTAATATGTAACCACACGTTTTAGTTGACATTTGTGTTATGATGTAACAGCCAGTAAAAAGCTTTTACTATTATTTTACTGCTATCTACATTTCGTGATAACCTCCATGGTATTTGGGATTTTTTCGTGTATACCTGAATACCTCAGAGCTGCAAATAATGGAAACGGACAGGAAAAGTTGGTGGAAAGAGAATAGGGCTTGCGGCACCTCTACAATCATATGAAACCATAAAATATTTGATGTTGCCTCTATCAGTACGTGATATTGTCAGTTTTAGGGCATACTTGGGTTCACGATTTTCAATTTATCGGTAGTGTATATCAGCGGCAGTACAGTAATAATCACCCCACATTTCGGGCCGAAGACCTCGGTGCAAAGTGGAAGATACCTTTTAGTGTTTATCTATATAGTGTTATAACATGTAAATATTTTCTCTAGATTCACTTATTAGAGATATAAAAGTATACGAAGCAGGAAATGTACTCTTCTGCTGACTCACTTACGCATATATATGTAAACTTATCTTTGCATGTTTTTATGCATTATTCATTTATATTATAAATGTTTTAATCGACATATATGTATATTTGCAATGCCTCCAAGCCCAGTACTTGCTACATACATGTCAGCTTTTTGCAGAAACCCGCACGGCGCATCAATTAATTAGTCCAATTACAAGGGATTTTCAATTTGGATAAAAGAAAATGGACTCTAAAACGAGACGACCAAGTCCATTTTGGAATGGCAAACGTTTCACTCGAATCTGACTTAAATTTCCGCTACGCTCTGTACAAGACAAGGGTTGCCATCTCGAAATAAACATTTACAGGATAGTATGTAAATAAAAAATAGATCCCAAGTATGTTGTCATATGTTTAAAATATATTATCTAATTGCCGACTTTAGAATTAATCGTTCTTTCGATGTGTACCTTACATTAATTAATACATGTGTGTTAAAATTAAGTAACAAACTTTAGGGTCAGGTCAGTTAGATAACCGTCTTCACTTACTATTAATCGAATTTGCTTAAAATTTTACTTATATACAAGTACATACTACAAGATTCACTTAACGCAAATATCATTTAATTTCAAGTTAACTGATATATTTTTGGAGATTTATCCGACCGTGGCAACGAACATGGTCAATCTATGCATGACCGATGGAAAGCCCGACAAAGCCGACCGCAAGTCCCGCACAAATGTGGAGAGCTCTCATGCAAATTCGCCAGGCCTACCGATAGCTACCGATCGACGGTGGCAATCGAAATCACGAGCCCGACCCCTCAGTTTCGTGCCCAGGAATAAATCTACAGGAAAAATAGGTTAACTCGAGAATATACAATAGAAATAAGAAACTGACGTACGTATTGTTTATTTAAAAGAATCAAATATTATGCTTGCTTGCGCTCTCAGGTCTCTTAAAACAACTAGCGACTCGTCCCGGCTTCGAACGGGTAGTTTCTCCGTATTCATCGACTACTTTAGAACTCTAGAGGATGAATCTTTTAAGTCTTCGCCCACGCTATAACAAAAAGCTCTGTGCGAAATTTCTAGTCTTTAGGCCCAGTAGTTTTTGCGTTTATATTTATATGAATTAATGGATAAGAGTATGGACTGCGGATCATGAGGTCGTGGGATAGAATCCGCTATTCGACTATTGTCGTGAACCATTTCGTAACACACGCTTTTAAACTTAGTTGGAATGGTTAGAAGAAATATTAGAAAATTATTTAGATAATCTACTAATAATTTACAATAAAAAATTAGGCATACAATGTGTATTTTATGCATACATAAACATGTATGCATAAAATACACCTTAGCATACCTAAATCTTGTTAGGTTACCATTGGATTGGAAGACTTACCGAGGCGCGGTGTTGCCATATACCTGATTGTGATTTAAACGAAAACGAAACCCAATCATTGGATGCCAGTGAAACGTTAATAGCAATATGAAAAGGAGATAAAAGAACTTTTTACGTGCGTAAATAATACACCATTACTAAAACTAGAAAAAAAAAACAAATGGCGGGTGTAGATTAAAAACTGGCACATTAATTAAAAACACCATATTGTTCTGTTAAATATTACCATTATTTACCTACTAATTAATCATTCAGTAGTTCAAAAGTTACTCTTTTCATTGTGTCGCTGTGACTATTGACAATGGAGAAAAAAAAAACAATAAATGCAAAAACAACACGAGCGATGCAGCCCAAATATTTCGGTACGTCTAAATAAAGCTACGATTGAACGAACTGCTATCATTCGTTCGTTCTGAATTAGGTGAATGGGTAAAAAAAGAAACAATCCGCGCCGAACAAGCTGTGGCACAATTATTGACGTGGTTTTCGTGTCGGTTGAGTTAATCGACATGTTAAAAAACTTTTGTGAAGTATTTTGGTTGCAGATACAGTTGTAAGAAATGCACAGATAAAACATGCCCATAGTAACCTACAACATAACCTTAAAAATATCATCAAGACAAGTATAAAACGACCTCAAAGTCGATTGTGGGCTCATAAGTAACAAACCTATTATAATTATTGTATTATGTTTGTATGTATTTATGTTGTGTATTATCAAAGTCAGTGAAAAATGTTTCAACAATTTTGCACATACGTTGCCTACCTTTAATGAACTGGGGAAGAAGGATAAACAGAAAACATCTTTTCTTATCTATCTCTTCTCTCGTCAATCCTTTTCCAAAGGATTAGAATTGGGCGTCCGTCACCTCACTTACCATGCGAATCGCAGAATACCTCTACTTCACCCCTGTTTTAGTGGTATATAACCGGTCGAGCCCATTCGAGCAACGAATGTTGTTGCGAGCTCTACCACAGTAAGAGTATAGAAAAAAAACTGTGAACATTCGAGACGTGGAATTAATTTTATTTACGCTAAGATTTATTCGGAAAGTTTCCGCAAGGTGGCGCTCGGAGTTGCGGACTCCTAACGCGGCATAAATACTCGTGGAAGTATTACGGCTTTTGGGGCTGCTGATAAAAACGTCATAAATTAACTGCTGACATCAGGAATTATGAAATTAGCGATCAGGAACGTGCTTGTGCTTATTCTTAAGTTTCGTTTCGAAGCTTTCAAATTAATTTAAGAGTGGTAATCACAATTTATTTTTGATTCAGATTTTTACGATCGTTTTCTGTCGGGCGGTATTTTATGTTTAGACGTAGAACAAGAATTTTAAGGGCGCTTGTACACGTCCGTTTTACGCCGGACGACGGACCGTGTTTTATTCGGATTTGCGGTGGTGTATTGTTTATAATGAATTTGTGTACATGCACCGGACACCGGTCCGGCGTCCAATATATTCCGTTTATAGACGGTCCGTCGTTCGGTGAAAGAAACGCTCTGAGGGAATGCATTGTTTACCAGCTGTTATCAAAGCTTATTTGTCGTATCATTACTTTACGTTTACAAAGCTGAATGAAAGACGACGACTTGTTTATCTCTAAAGATTTATAAGGCAGGCAAAGTTCTATAAAATCTACGTTTCTTTGACAGTTTGAACATCAATAAATTGATAATATTCTCATATTTATTTCGGTTCGGTGTAGTATCTTTTACATCTTCTTACTTTTTTCCAAAGTAAATTAACTTTCTATTCGGAGAATGCAAAGTTTCTACTTCGTAATTCTCAAGTATGTAAGCGAACTGGAGCTATTCAAACGTTTTGCGAGATTGGTGATCGATCTTAAATCCCGTGGCGCCCTCTGCCGGCGGAGCTTAGCAACTGAGCTCAAACTTTCGCTCGATATTTCCAACTCTGAATTTAGAGCAATAAATCAGGTGGGGTAAGTGGCTAGTACTTAGCTAAGCAGATAAATAATTTTAAAGATACAGATACAGGAAATTTCTAGTTGTGTTTCAAAGAATCTTAAGTAATAAAAGATTTAAGAACAGTCAAACAACTTGTGCGTTATTGATATGAAATAATAAAAACTCCTTGTCTTTTAATTTCGTTCAATTATCATCAAAAAGCGCATATACATGTAGCAACTATGTATTCTTTGTTCATAAACATTTCGCATAATGTGATCACAAAATATACAATCAACTAACTCTTGATCAACTATTCTCCTTTCATCTATTAAAGATTGTTGGAGATACATTACAACAGGCTCGTGTCCTATCACTTTCGAGCCTAGAAGCTAAACATAGTGTTAGTGTATTTTTCGGTATTGGGAATGAAGAAAGGTAATGAAAAAATAGTTTAATGCGATTATCGTTATATGGCTTTATATAGTCTTGCACAGCGCCCCCAGCGGCCGGTGGTACAAACAGATTCTAGAACTTTCTATAAAATCGAATAATCCAGTTAAAAATTCAAGGTTGTGGTGCCACCTTATCGCTAGATGGCGCTGTTACAGTATTCAGATAGTTATTGGATTACCAACAGACAATTAATCAAAAAATCACCTGACTTATAAAGAAATATTTTCTTTTTTCTTTAAAAAAATATCACATTCAAATTTTTTTTAAGCTTAAAATGTTGTTATTCTTTTAAATGGTTAATTTCAGAATTCAATGTTTCAAAGGCAGAGTCTGTAACCAAAGAAAATAGGTACTATTTATTTAAAAAGTTAACTAAAACATTTCTGAGTCCTAATTTTATAAACAGGACGCTTTAATTTCAAGTTGCTGGTAAGTAAGTTAAGTTTTAGTTGCAATTAGTCTAAGCAGCAACAAGTCTAAAAACAATAGCAAACAAGCTATACACAAGACTGGTCCCTTACATTGGACAATCGCATTATTCAATTTTCAGTTTCCACGGGATGTTTCAATTTCAAGTTAGTGTTAAGTTACTTAAGCTTAGACAAATTTAGTTAAGACTTGCACACAATAATAGTCATGATCGCGTTATTTCATCAAGAGCGTATGTAGTTCAACATGTCTATGCGCGGATAAATAAAGGAATTAACAATCTTTCGAGAAGATTTTCGTAAGTAAGTGTGGTTAGAAGTAAAGCTTTTCAGATTTCGTAAAAGTATTTTTTTACATATGATGGCGCTGGCCGATATTATCTATGGTTAGGTTCATATTCATTAAATTGAGTGAGTGAGTGCTCTAGCGGAACGTTGTTACGATGGTAGCGGGGCGGCCATCTTGTAATTCTTTAAGTGACAAGCGCCAGCGTACCACGTCTACAACGGATCGCTAAGCCTGTGTGCGTGGAATGTCCAATGTGCTATAATCATATTGTGACAATTTGTGTATAATAATAATTAATATACGTGTGATCATTGATTGCTTCACCGCCTGCCTACACTCACCGTGTAAATTTTTGAAGGTTGACCTAGCTCATCGACATATATAAACAAAATACGAGAAGCGTTACTTCGCATTTTTATTTATCAATTATTATTTTAGTGACATTTCTTTTTATAGAAGTAGGTGGCAAGTAAGTGACCCATAGGTATCTCCAACACGCTAATGAGTTGCAGTTGCGTTGCCTACGTTTAATGGAAGGACGATGGGACAAACAGAAAAATTATATTTCTCTCCTACTCCCGTCAAACCACCCTCCATTTCCCATGCTTTAGGAAGAAGAGTAGAATTAGACCTCCAGCACCTAACTCATCGTACGAAACGCTTAATAGTTCTACTTCACCGTTGTCTTCTGTGAGGTCGTAGTATTTCACCGGTCGAGCCATTTCACCGGTCAAACCATTGCACCGGTCGAGCCATTTCACTGGTCGAGTCGGCCTATTCGTGCAACATGATATACTGACATAGATTTTCACAACTATTAATAGCAATCTAACAGATCATTTTATTTGCAAATTAATGTAAGATAATTAAAATTTCAATCACAACCTGAGTTCTAAAACAAGTTTAATGCAATTTCAATGCGGAATCTTTGCATTGGGGACTGGCATTATTCAATTGTGAGCGTACTAAACGTATTCTGGAAGTGGCAAGAGCGTTTAGAGTAAATTAGTTTAGTTGCCGGGTTAGACCGCGCTCTGTAACGAACGTTAGACCTAACTTCGTAGAGACGGTGCGGTGTAGCCGACTGCTCAGATTTATCAACCTTGATAATTGTAGAATTAGTAATACTGTTTGATTTTAAATTGTACTCTTGTATAGTTTTCAGTGTTGAGTTCTCATTGAAGTTTTCTATAAATAGTGTTAAGATGTATAAAGTAAATTTAAATACTTTTCTTAAGTGTACAATTTAAATAAATCAATCAAATTATTAAAAAATGTGGCAATACCTCAAGATAAAAAAATGTATCATATATTTTAATAGAGACAAGGGATCTTTGTGGCGATCAGCCTACGTCCAGCAACAGACGACTGAAGACTGAAAAAAAGAAGGAAGAAGAATAAGCAAACCAGCAATGGGTCGTAGAATTGAAGTAAAAAAAGAACTGTACTCTACAGACGGTACTTTATGCTGAGTCCAAGAAATCATAAAAAATGTAAAAGAGTGTGTTTATCGACTAGCAGCCCGTACCGGCGTCGCACGGGTATTTAACAAAAAATTGAAAAATTACTTGTAAAAATTCAAGACTTACATCTAATAATTGTATAAACTTATTGAAGCTTTCATGAGACATTATTAATTAATTGTTTATAAAACAGCTTTTGTCACCGACCGACATGTTCCGCTGCGAGGCAGGGCTCGACCACAAATTAATCCAACTCACCCTGAAGAAAGACCTCCGACAAGTCCGAAACTTGTCGGTACCAAAACCGATATGCGAACATGAGTAGAGTTGTTTAATAAACAGTTAGTTGATAATGTTATAATTATCAACTAACTGTTGATAATAGATATCATTTTAATTACTTGCTGTATATCTAAAATTGATAATACGTTGGTATAATGTACCAGGCATGCATAGCAGCGATAGGGGTGGTTCATTCAAGCCGCGGTCTATACGCCGCGCGCTGAGCCGAACGCCGCGGTCGGGGCACAGCTAATCTGATATGCATGCAAGAACTATTCCAGCGTTCAGACGTCTATCCCCTGATATTATTTTAACTGAAGTAAGACTGAACAATTACAATCTACTGCATTTAGCGTGTTACAGTATTTTGATGTTTTTATTACAAAGCTTTGGTATCTCACTGGTACTTTGATCTTCTCTTTTGTCTTTATTAACATCTCTCGTATCTTAATCTGACAGAATTTATAATGTGCTATTCAGCTTTTCGGATACACAGGTTAGATGCCAAAATATGAAACGATGTCTATAATAAATAATCCCCCTTCTCATATAAAAAAAAAATAGTATCAGGTTCCTTTCTAATTAGAGGCTCAATATGTGCGGTTAAATCCTGTTCAGTTTTAAATTAGGTTAAAATGATATAAAAAAGAATTTTACATACAGTTATTCCGCGTATCAAATTCAATTAGGCTATTTTTTTATAGAATCATCAATAATATTTGTACTAATGAAAAAAAGCAATAAGTGAGGAAAGGTAAACAAATAATTTGGACGATGCATTCCCTGGGGTGGACGGACACGTGTTATGTCAGAGCTGTGTGTTTTGGAGACCAGGAACTACTCGCCGCTACTGTTCCCGTAATTACTCTCCCGAGACTGGGGTATAAGCTTGCAAAACAACTCGTGTTGTTTTGTTACCTTGCGATGGTCTACCTTGATGTTAATTAAGTCTAGTTAAATACTTATAATGTATTCAAATGTTAATTTATCTTTTATTTATATCAATATATAATATAGAGAATATCGAAACAAATTTATGTAGCAAAAGTGAGTGGCAGTGTTGGTAGGGGACGCCCTAGGAGAACTTATATCGATCAGATTAGTGGCTTATTAAAAAAGGGCGATATAAGGAGCACCCATAACCGACGAGCATGTATGCGTAGATGTATGAATGTAAAAGAAGCGAGAGAGGTGTGCCAGGATCGCGCCAAATGGAAATCCATGATCTCTGCCTACCCCTCTGGGTTACGGGCGTGAGCGCATATTTATTATATTTTTTATTTATTTATATCAACTTATTGAAATTGATAAAGTTTTTTTTCTTGGCAACTCTTTGCAACTTTTAACACTGGTAGAGCCCGCGCGAAGATATGCGTGAAGTAGGAGTTTCTTCTGCCTTTCGTTCGAATGAGGTATCGGAGTTCCAATTTCAGTCTTATTCCTCATCCCATCCTTTCCAAATAAGAATAGGATGCAAAGAGAATTGGTCGTGGTGAAAAGAGAATAGCCTTTTCCCTGTCAGAATTGGGCGTGGTGAAAAGAGAACAGCCTTTTCCCAGTCAGAATTGGGCATGGTGAAAAGAGAATAGCCTTTTCCCTGTCAGAATTGGGCGTGGTGAAAAGAGAATAGCCTTTCCCTGTCAGAATTGGGCGTGGTGTAAAAAGAGAATAGCCTTTTCCCTGTCTATCCCCTCCTCTATCCATTATATGTAGGCAACGCATCTGCGATTCATTAGCTTGTTGCGGATGTCTATTGGTAGCGGATGCCTATTGACTTAACATCTAGTAAACAGTTTGCTCGTTTACTACCTTCTTCCATAAGAAATAATAGTGNNAGCCGTTAGCCATTATCATTACATTAGGCTATTGGCGACTTTGATTTTAAAATTATCTTTAACATATGTTTTTAAATGGTAATAAATCTATTTTACGTTTCTCTTGGCACAACCCTAGCGTTAGTGTTGGCTGATACGGGGCACAAGACATATTGAGATGCATCGGTGAGTCTACAACAATTCTTCTGGGGTCATAAATCAACCCGACGTACCGTTGAATATGGACGCCGAAAGAACCCAAATATTTGTACGCGATGGGTCGGACCCGGGATCCGTATACATCATGCTGGATCGCTCCGCATGGACATGTAAATAACTTTACGAAATTGTTTTGTGTTTGTATTTATTTAAATTGTAAATGAATCGGAACATAATTATATAGATTCTCTGAAAGTCTTAAGTTACAGAAGATAGGCGTGAAGTAGAAGTATTTCTGCGTTTGATCTGATAAGTGAGGTGCTGGAGGCCTAATTCTGTTGGCCATGGAGGAGGGGATGGATGGGAAAAGGAAATATCCCTCTCTCTGCTTATCCCCTCCTCTATCCATTAACGATAGGCAACGTATCTGCTACTCATTGGATTGTTGATGATGTCTATGGGGAGGTCACTTAATAACAGGTGAACCGCATGCCCTATTGCCAACTTCTTCTATAAAAAGTAAAGTAGATTCAATGCCAGTTCGACCCATAATTAGTACTTTTGTAGAATACACAAAGTTTTAGTATGCAGTCAGTTAAGTTTAGTAACTTGATAAAACCCTAATAACATCACATATTCAACGATAACATTCACTAATTTACAGTAACGCCACGTTTTCATAGAAATAGTGAGTAAATGTCGGTAATTTACGCCAGTAATTTCACTTAAGCTCACTAAAGTGCTACAAATTATGATGTAAGGATTTCATCTTTGTTTATTAATATATCCTAACACAATATGGGCAGGACTTCCAGCTGATCTTATAACAAAGGGCGGAAGGTCGCAAGCCGTGGATAAGCAGTTCCCGTGACAATGTATTACCACTAAATTGTTTGGGTAAAGTTTGTCGGAGTGTAGTTAGTCTTGTGTTGTTTATATTGTGCTATTATTTATCGTCTCTTAAGCGGGTATTACTAGTAAAATCTAGGTTAAGCTACCTTTTCTATAAGTGCGATGTTATTGTACAAAGATAGAAATTAATTGATATGTTTTTTAAATACTTATAGATTAAGTATTTTATGGAAGAAGGTGGGAATAGAACAACATTCACCTGATGTCAAGCCACCGCCTCTAACCTCGACCGGATGAATAGGAAAAAAGATATTTTCCTATTCATCTCCTTCACGTGCAATCCTCTTCCCCTTCCTATTCTATCATTTTTAGAAAAGGACGAGAAAGGGAAGAGGAGTATGAAAATGAATCGAAACGAAACGAAATAAATAAAAAAGGTATTGAATATGGAGCGGTATGTTGATAGGGATAGACCTACGAAAAGATTGAAAGAAGAGAGGGATTGCGTGAAAGATGACATGAACAAGAGAAGAGTGACTACTGAGATGACGGTTAATATAATGATGTGGAAGAAGGAAACGTCTTGTGTCGTCCACTTAAATTGGGAACAGGGGAGATGAATGATGATGTATCCATTAAATAATTAGAATCATAATGTAATATAAGGACGAAATAAGTACAAATAGTTATTGAGATTTAAATTAACATAATTCATGAAATATGATAAGAATATGTTGCAATATTTCAAGTAAAATCCTCAAATCAATACTTTAAATTTAGGATTCTTATTAAGATTTTGTTAATTTCCATTAATCTTCTTAGAAATGTATCTAGCCTTACCACGTAATGGACGCAAAATAATCTAGCTCGTGAAGCAACACTTAAAGATCCATTTACTTGAAACATGCTGTTATAAATATCGGATTCTCAACAAGCTCCGGTATTAACTGCATTTTGTGTTAAATACTTTGCTTTTAGCTTCTCGAGATAACTTTTGAAATGCACTTGAATCTTAACGCTACAAAGCTTAAGTTAATCTTTACTTTGAATCTTTATTGTTGATCAGTTGAATCGTTAAGGAGTTAAAATGTAACAAACAAACACTCACGTTCACATTTATAGTATTAGTAAGGATTAGGAAAATAAACTAGCGGTTTACGACGATTGATGTGAAATGATCAGCATTCAGTTAACTTGCAGATGACTTTCCAGTCCTTTTGTACAACAGAGAAGTGAAAGGAGACGGTGACGGGGAGAGGAGCAAAAGAAGAAGGAAACAGATAATGAAGAAGTATAAACTGTCCCCAGCCGAGCCGACCTATTCATGTATGAGTCGGTAACTTCCGCTTCGTGGTTTCTACTTGTCTTATGTTACTGGTTTTATTAATTGATATTATGTACTAGGCATCCATAGAACTTGGATTCCTCACCTCCGATTCTGGCATTTAGATATGATAAGGAACAGGGTACAGTATAATGTCACTAATTTTCAAATTCCTTACCTAATTCAGGTACCAAGATGCGGACATCACTATTTCCCTCGTTAAAAAGTATTACTACAAAATATAGTTGGTTCTTTGTCTCGGCTCCTCTACTGATAACTACACTTCGTTCATACACAAAGAAAAATACTCGAGGACAAAAAAATGCATATACTTATGAACCGTTTGTTATTCGTTTACTTGGAGTTGTTCATGCTCGAGTCTTGTGCAAACTCCGAACGCCTTTGTGAATGTGTGATGACAATGGATTGAAGACTTTTGTTTAGTTTATTCAGACTCGAGCTTCGTATAGATTAAATTGCTCCTCTTTCTTATTCTTTAATGTTTTAAAACATATAATTGGATAAAACGTGTTCATACTTGTTGAACTAATGTATTAACTTATTTTATAATGATGGACAAGTGATCAACATCATCAAGGGAGAGCCTAGTGATTCATGTTGATGGGCGTTTAGTTTGTTTCACATCAAGATACATTTTTTGTAAACAAACAAACGTCACATACCATATATGGCAGCCATTGCACTTTCTACATTTTGCATGTTGCAATTTTGTGGAAATCGCGAGAGTAAAGTGAAAGTGTATGATTTTATTTATTTATTTACAACAATAAACACCATTATTAATCATTGGAAACTCCAAAATAAAAAATAAATAAAAAACACCAAACAAACACTATATATACTCTGCACTAAACACTTAAATTCACATAATTTTCGACACATTTGTATGCAGCCTCTGTGAACTTCGACTCGCTACAACTAAATAAATCTACATCTTTAGATATGATATTTAAGAGCCTTATGGCACGCGACATCGGCGCATTTCTTAATAGAATAGCTAATAGTCTAAGGTAATGAAAAAAAGTTGTTTATCGAACTTTGAAATTTACGAATTTTAAGAAAAAAGGTGTGACGTGTAAAGTATCTTCTCTAATTCCATCTTGATGTGGAACAAACTATAGATACCGATTTTCGTGTTTTTTAAAAATATAACGTAAAAGTTCAAGACCAGAGGCAGCATAAGACCAACTTAATTTATTCGATAGTAGTACGTATGATTGCATCAAAAAGACATCACTCGAAGGCACTGCACATCAATTCAATTCGTTCACCCCAC
>JWHW01010043.1:45844-56054 GCA_000931545.1 Papilio glaucus
TTTTTTTTTGGTAAAGTGTAAGAAGAAGCAGATTCTTTGAGGCGTCTTCGCTACATTAAAATATTTTCTTAGTCCATCTCGTTCACAATGTCTTACCTATCGGCGTCATTAAGAATAATATTCTTTGGCTTACGTTCTAGAGCAGGGGTGGGCAACCTTTTTTAGAGTGCGTGCCAAAATCAGCCAAGTCTCCGACACAAACTTTTGCACGTGCCAACTATTTTTTTAACCCAAGAATAGTGTTTTTGTCTGTGCTTAGTACCTATGCTCTTGCGTGCCAGAGACAAGTCATCGGCGTGTTTGGCACGCGTGCCAGAGGATGCCCACTCCTGTTCTAGAGTTACAATCTGGAAGACAAGTAATGAAATGGGTATAACAATTTTTTTTTTTTTTAAATAAAACTTTGAACAACATGTTCTCGAACATATTACAAAACAAGTCGCGTTAATAGCGAGATGCTTCGATAGTCTTGGCTTGAACAAAATAATTTCGTGATATATCGACCTTCTAACATTTTAGGTAAGTCTAATTCAAATCAAACATTCCTCCTATCCCGGTTGGTTTCGAATCTAATTTCCCACTCGAATTAAACGGCGTCACGAATCCCGGATCGGATTAGCGTCTCGGTAAACATACGTCGTGCCGTACTGACGGATGCGCAAGTAGGCGTGTTTCCCTCCTTCATGAGGCATGCGTTGTATGTTTTAATTAAAGCTGGAGTTCGATGGGATATTCCTTCGTTTGTTGAGATGCCGCAGGATTAAAAGACCTTTAAATTAATTTTGTTACAAGCAAAAACCTTTTTTATTGGAAGACGTTAAGTTAAATTCGAAAATCAAGCACTATTAGGCTTCAAAGCAAGGTATACAAGATCTTGAATTAATCACTTACTTTATTTTAATCCAAACGATACGCAGATTCCTTTTTTATACCAAGTTTGCCTTTGGCAATTATAACACAATGCAAGCGTCTTAAATATGCCAGATATATACTTTAAAAATAAATAAATAATAAACAAAAATAAACCTTTGTATCTTACAATAAAATTCAAAGTTGAATACAATAAAAATAAATGAAAAAAAAAGTTCGTCGATTTTGTTCCAAATTCAAATAACATGCTGACGCGACTTGCTGAAGCGTGATGTTCACGCGAAGCTATAAGATTTTCCTCTACCAAATATCGTCTAAAGTGGCTATAGAAGTTGTCACTTCAAAAAATTAAACCCGTCGCAATACATCGTGAAATTGCAAGTTGATAAATCACCATTTAATACTATCCGTGTAGTGTGCGTGTGTGAAGGGTCCCTAAGGCTCGGATCCGACCAGTTCCCGCCGAGGCTTCATTACACAAAGTGCAGGCTTGCCGTGGCCGCGTCGAGCCTCCATTTTTGTTTCGAAACCAATTTATTTAATGCCCCAAACGGGGCAATTGCTCTCCGATGAGATTTTTTTCCCACGTAGACTTTTACCTCCGTCCTTCGGATGTGCGCGTTTCGGCTTATTAAAATTTGTCGGCTTTGAAGATTTGACGAACGGAATAAAATAAAAAAATTAAGATGCAGTTTAAGAATATGAGTACATTTAAAACCTAGAGGAGGGAGATATAACTTAGTTTATTATAGTTAAGTAACTATTAAGTAATAGTTACTTGTTTTTAATTAAGTCAATAATCTGACAAGTCCTGTAGTTACTAGTTACGATAATCACCAATACAAAAAATACTTCAAAAATTGTGACATTTTGAAAAATATCACATTTATTGTAAATATTCTGCCACTGGTCCGACCAGGGCGGATATTGGGACTCGATATCCCCACGGCACACAAGCCAAGGACCGAGCAGTGTGAACTCGTAGACAAGTCATTTCACTTTATTATATTTATTATTATATTTGAAAAAAAAACTACGCCACAATAAAATCTAAATTTGAACGCTGGCAACAATACATTGTCAAGCCGAGCTGTCAAATTCATACTTAGCAAGTGCTAAGTCCTCGTAAATCGATACTATTTGCTAAGCCATACGTTGAGTTTCTTCAAAAGGTTAAGCCGTGGCTTAGTAACGTCTATCTCTGCCTACGACTTCAATACAATAAATCACAGTGATAAAAACCTACTTGTAATAAATTCATCAAGGCATACGTAGATCAGTCAAGACATCATTTGTAACACTTTTGTAATAAATTAATCTAATGAGCTTTCAAGTTTCTAATGGGTAGGCAGAGATAGACGCACTCAATAATCCTTTAGTATTTTACTAACATGAACTATTTTGTATGACACAGTTGTGAGGTGATGAAGTAATAAAGTTTTAATTAATACTTGCTAAAATTAATATATAAGCGTTTCTAATCGCGATATATCTAGTCACCTGCGTGCCCCGCCATTAGACGCTGTCGGCCACCTGTCGCCAACTATCAGCCGCGACGCCAAACCAATTATAACTTTGTTACAATTCCGCTCCCGCACGCAACGTATTCGCTATCTTATTCCATCGAGCACCCCTAATGGCGTTTGTTGTGATATAGTTTGTGATATCCGAGAACTTTCGTTACTTACGTACCTGCAAATTGAATCATAAGTAATCTTAATTATGTACTAAATTAGAATTGGTTCGCCGTGTAAAAATATGCCAAGAGAAAAGTAAACAGGATAACAGTAATGTCCTACGATATTTCAATCGCATCGCCACATTAAACCGGGAATTTTACTAACATAAGCAGTTATTAATGGCAGGTTAAGCATATAATTCATTAGGGTATTAGTTGGAATTGGCTGATACATGAAGGTTATTACCGGTATGATACTATGATAGCAAAAAGGAGTAGGCGTATGCACTGCTATAAGTTCGACAAGAAAAATGGTCTAAATAGGTTATTAGTGTAGTAAAGAAATAAATGTTCACATGTGTAGTCTCCCTCTTAGATGTGTACATTTTAAAACCTTAAAATAAACATTAGATTCTACTACGACGTAAAATTACATTGACTATAAATTTGACCTTCAACAGTAATACTATCAAGGGACTATTACCGAGCCCCTCGAAGCGAAAGCAATCAATCGGAGGCGGAGGTAATTGTAATGGAGGTGGTCCTTCGAATTCAATTTCCAATTGCTTCTTCTCGCCACTTAAATTTGGGCATGTTTTTGGCGATTTAACAACCGAATCGACCCTTCAAGCGCTTCGTTAGTTTTGACACTTTTCAAATTGCTTCTTTACACTCACTAACGAACGCATGGCCTTTCAAATACTAAATATAAAATAATTATTAAACTTGTAAACTGTATCCATTGAAAACAGTCTCTTAATTTTAAAATGGATATAAAATTAACGTGATATAAATATAGACAGAGTTTCCATTCATCATTTTTTTTTACATAGTACACTTAAGAAGACACAGGAAGTAAATAGACGTGCTATTTTCGTTTATACAGTCCCTCAATATATTCCTTTATCATCATTTTTATCCTCTCGTGACATTTTATAAAACGTACGATGGTAAAAAGAATTGGGATTTTTGTGCAGAAGAGAATTTTGAACGTGTCGACGCACGGAGCTCTCGATTTAGATAAAGCGTTGCCGGGATCGCCGCGGGACCGATCGGGAATCGGGAACGGCTGGAGTCCTCCTGGTATAACTCCGAATCAATTTGTTGAAAATGTTAAAACAAAATGTTTAATACAATGCTCTTTTTGGGAAAAGAAGAAAATCGAAATTGTAAAAAGTTTTAAGTAAGGTTATAAATTGCAGATGTTTTTTTAGACACTGTGTAGGACAGACGGAAGCTGATAAAGAACACTAAATGAGAAAGAGGTATGGGGAGCAAGTTTAAGCAGATACCTCACTTATCAGACCAAATGCAGTTACATAAAATTCTTCTATTTCACGTTTATACTTTCTTTAAATTGCGTTTTTAAGTTAGTGAAGGGGGATAAATAACGATAAATTTATATAATAATTAATAATAAATCAGCCTTTAAAAGTGTACAGTTGTGTGTGTTTACACAAAATTGAAGACCTGTACGAAATTTTAATCACAATGATCACATAAAAAATGACAACAAGATTAACACAACAACTTATGTACTTGTACTATGTACTTCATGTACATTTTCATTTACTAATTTATTATAGAAGTTGTGTAAATAAACTTGTATCTAATAGTATGTATTTCAAAATAAAACCTCTCGATGCGGACAAAACAATATGATTCATAGAGCACAATAAGCCGATAACAACGGCCGTAGAGTAATAAATAATTCAGAGCATCGTTAAAAATAACGACGCGATACAAGAATGCTCGCGAAAGTGGCCGAAGTCGAGTAAAACCAAAACGAAACGTAGTTTCGCATCAAACTCGAAGGCGAGTCGAAGTTGAGAGAACTCTTCGAGTACAGAGAAGAGAATAATGCGAAAGTCGAAGCGAAAACAAAATAGCTTGAAAGTAGGTAACGCGAATACCGTAGCAAAGTCGAAGCGGTGCAGGAAAATCCAATTGGAAATTGAATCCAGATTATCTCTGCTGCAATTACCCACGCCTTCAATCGGTTATTTCGCGTCGTAGGCTTCACGTTAAGGAGCCTTGAGATATTTTTATTCGCTTCTCTGTTAAATTATAATCATAACTGGTAGCGACGTTCCCTACGCGTGGTGTTTTAGAAAATATGAAGTGCGAATTATATTTTAAATGGATTTTAAATTCATAAATTTTCGAAAAAATTGCATGAAATCCTTTATTTGTATATACGAAACACGGGTACTCAGATACCTTGATACTATGACTAGTTATAGGCACTTTTATTCCTCCTTTTTTGTAGCTCAAAACACCATTTCTATAATATGTAACGTGGACAGTGGTGTGGACTTGGACGTGAAGGAGTGGTGGCCCAGTGGTATAGGACCAGGTTTACGTACTGTAGGTCGCGGGATCGAACCTATGCAGGCACTTTACTTTGTGTAATTTACTTGATCACCACTGCTCCAAAAACATCGTGAGGAAACCGGTATGTCTTAGAACCACCAAATATCGAACATATGTGACATCCATGTGGATTTTTCGGTCGTACCCAGATCCCAATCCAAAAA
This sequence comes from Papilio glaucus, assembly GCA_000931545.1. Lineage (NCBI taxonomy): Eukaryota > Metazoa > Arthropoda > Insecta > Lepidoptera > Papilionidae > Papilio > Papilio glaucus. The sequence continues at coordinate 50,930 of JWHW01010043.1, forward strand.
CGCGAGCTTAGTTTTCCGAGTTATTCAACGCACACAACTACGATACAAGACGTCTAAAGCGTGGTACACACACGTGTCTAAAGCGCTAAGACTACAAGGGATTTGTCAGACTTTGTCGTGAATTTATAGACGTGTATGCAACATGACATACCAAACCTAAATACACAAGTGTCGGGCAAACGGTGCTTCGAATCTTGTCATAACTAGCTGTGCTCCGCGGTTTCACTCGCCCTGCAAGTTTACTTCAACGAAATGATATTACTTACCTAACAGTAATAATCTGTATAACAGTACTCTATTTTATAGCGTTTTTATCGAACAAATGTTTGACACGGTTCTTTAAATTGATATAACTTTTTTATTTATACGCCGATTTAGATAAAACAAACACTAATAGAGAAATTTCTAAATGAATATAAAAATTCTTATAACACATTATAATTACATTCAAAATCTGTATAAACAGATACTACCCAACAATAAACCGGTCCCGTCCCAATATGACAATGCTGGAGCGTACGCATGCATGATATGATTTGCGTGACAATAGCCCGGTTACCCTTCCAACCCGCAATGCAAATTTACGAGGTACCCGTAAACGAGCCAACGTAACTAATTTCCAGAATAATATTTGCGCGTAATACTTTATCCTCTTACCATGTAATCTTCTTGTAAACAAAGTTTTAATAATTTTAACGATATCGACGCGTCTATACCCAAGAAGCGCAGTCAGACTTCGCAGTAAGACTTCTAAAATATATTCGCTTATTAGTCTCCACTTGAATAATCCTACAATGTTTAAAATATTCTTATGTTTTTAATCTTAGCAAATTTAATTTATCCAATAAAAGCTAAATTAGGTTTAATATTCGGTTTTATTTTATGGAACAAAGTGACAAAAAGTGGTTCTTATTTGGGTGCTATTAAGAGACCGCTACCTGTGATACGGTCTTTAATGGACTGAGAAAGGGAAAGACGGAAAAAAGGATATTTTTCCCCAATTTATCCTGTTCCCGTCCAATCCTCTTCGACTTCCCACATTATCATTATTAGAAAAGGATGGGAAAGGGAATAGGGTCAATTATTATTACTAATTTATAATCCTGCCTACAACTTTTAAATTAACAAACATAATGTTGTTACAGTCCGCTGACGTATAAACTTGTCGCAAACATATTGTCATCTCAGTTTTTTCAAAGAGAAGGATAGAGAGAAAGCTTGTTTCGATACACGATTTTACGCCAGTGAAACCCCACGGTAACATTTACTCGACAAAACATGGTAGTCATATTTGAAAAAATAGATGGCGCTGGTTTCATATGTACCAATGTCTCATCTGTCATAATTACAAGGTAATAGTTCAGCGATTGTGCGTCTTGCTTAGCACTTTTAAGAGGAACCTAAATACTAGATGCTAGTCTTTTTACTTTAATCTCTTGTATTTAATTCGCCGCAAGCAAGTACCCGAGGTCTCCGAATCCATATTTATCTCGGCTATAATTAATAAGACGAAGTGGGCGTCCATTACACTGTGGGATTATGAACGCGACAAATGTCGGCGGGGATTAAACAGGTCAAGTGGGTCCGTGTCACATGCGGTGTGAGACGGGCCTGAATAGACGCTGTTGCCTTAGCCCGGTTTCGTTGATATGAAGATGTTTTAAATTGAATTGAAGGACAACCTTCAGCTTAGACTGGGTGGAGTAGACTCTACGTTCTATGTTTGAGATATGTAGATCAATTGGTCGTAAAAATGTAATTTCAACTCTACACTTTATCTCTTTCAATTATGTTACATTCTCTACAGTATCATCATCATCTTACTGTTCTTTTCCCACTCATGTGGGGTCACATCACAGTATATCTATACTGTATAGGTTTTGGCAACAATTTTTACGACTGCCTGACGTCAACCCTTCGTTATTTTCTGTCACAATTTTGTCTATACCAAAATTTAAATCAAGTCGTTATGAAACATAATGTTGTAGTGAAACCACCGCGGAATCTGTTCGAAAACCTCAAATAAATAATTATTTCGCGCACCAAAAACTGTTTAAAGCAATCAATTGCGCAAATATAATATATTCATCAATGAATTAACTACGTATTAAATGGGAATAAAGCAATAATCTCATTTCACTGGATATAGGAAAGGCTTATGACCTCATAGGAATTATTTGTCTACCCACATCTATTATTAGATGTAATTAAAATTTATTTTCTACTAGAGGACAGTTAAAATACTCAGCAAACCGAGTAAAAAAACATAAATTTCTGAAGGTCAAGGAAACGAGATAGATATGAAAATTATGTTAAAGGTAAACGAACTTGAAAGCATTCGAGTAATAACTACGTTTCTTATATAAATTCAAGTTAAAAGCGAAATGCTACTCATTGTGGACTCATCCATTAATCAGAAGCGGATCAAATTGAGAATTGCGAGCCGTACTTACCTCAGCAACTTTAGAACGAGCTTTGAACACGCGTCAAACATAGTTAGGTTCAAAACTATGTACGTAGGTACATAGTTTTCAGGTTTACAAATTATATTAATTTGAGTATATAGCACACACAATAGTACATAACAGAAGTAAAGCCCATGTGACAGTTATATAATTTGGTGAAGAGATACCCCATTCTAATAAGTCCCTTTACAACTTACCAAATCAAAAACATAGAAGACCCACCAGAGTGGGTAGAAGCAGCGAATTTCCATTTGTTAAAAGATGCTAGTGCACCTTCAATGTGGTCGATACATGCTAAACTGTAATGTTTATAGAAGAAAATGCGACATAATTTATATTACAAGCCTTAAAATTGTATTTGTTTATCGAATAAAGTGGTAAACGAGCGAGCGGATCATCTGGTATTAAGAGACCGCCAGTTATAGGCACCCCCAACAAGCAAATAAGTCACAGATGCGTTGCCTACCTTTAATGGACAGAGGAGGGGATAAAAAGGTCCATCCTTCACCGGGCCACTCTATACACCTCCGGCACTTCACTCATCGGGCTAAACGCAGAAAAATTCCACTTCACGCCTGTCTTCTGTCAGGTCATGGTATTTCACCGGTCGAGCCGGCCCATTCGTGTAAAATTCCAATAATAGAGTACAGCCAGAAGATAAATTACTCGCGATATTACTTTGCGAGCAAAAGATTTATTTGAAAATGTATCGTTTAATTTGTTAATAGTACACCTTGGCAAGTCGTTGCTTGCACTCGTTCCACGACTTAATCTCGCATTAGGCCGTCATCGCGCATTTCCTTAGCACTCGGAGCCTCGTTAAGTTGGCGCACGATTACTGTTAATTACAGTGTAAAGCGAATTGTAATTCCGTTACGACGGGGCCATGAAATCCGCGATCGCACTAAAGTGGCATGAGTAACTATGAATAGTTTGGGAGATAAGAACTTCACAGTTTTATCTTCATATACAGATAAAACAGTGAAATTATAATCTTTCTGGTGTATATAAAACGCGATGTGTGAATGTATGTTTCATAGGCTCTGAAATGGCTAGATCGAGTATGATGAAATTTTCTGGAAATGTTACGATTGGGCTAGCCTGGCCTGGTGTTCCTGTGAAGTTTGGTAGCGATCATTTCGCAATAATTAATTCTACCCGGGAAAAGTCGGGGTGGATTGCTAGTTTTACGTAATTATTGTGTTATAAATCTAAAGTAAGACATAGTTTCCTTTCAATTATTGTGACATACATGTAAGATTTCCTAGTTATCCTAGCTTAAAAATAGACAATTTTTACCGAGTTGACGTAACTCCCAAAATGTGATGCTGCTGCACATCGAGTGATAATTTTACAAATAAATTCTTAGTTAGATCACGTCTAGTTTCTTATTTAAACTTGCCTTAACTGAAGTGTCTCAGTTCAGGCTATGAATATGCCTTGATCGTATTTCAACGAAATCGCTTACTTCGTGGCTCCACACTGGCGTACCGCAAACCCATAGATGCGTTTATCAGATTACGAAGACATTATTACGTAGACGCTAGATTAATTGTGAGCTATTGTTATATAAGTATATGGGACAAAGGGGAGGCTGTAAAGGATTTTAAGACAACGCGGGACCCGGAGAGGCCGGCGCGTTGCGCTTGCTTATCATTATATTTCTATTCAAATTATAACAATGAGATTAGTGTGAGTATCTCGTGCAGACCTTCCATTTTGACCGAGCAATTGAGAAATTGAATTATAGTGGTTTATAGTTAAGTATAATTTAATATATTCTTGATGCTAGGTCGATCCGTATGTATGTATTTTCGGAGAAGTAGTTGCTGGTAACCTTATTGACGGTTCTTACAGCTTCATCGAATACAGGGCTCGCGATCCGAATGATCTTGAGCTAAAAAATTCTAGGTCCCTAATGTAATCTAGGGGCCTAGTTGCTGGATTGGCCAGCTATCGGTGTAAGTGTTGTGTCTACTCAGGTTGGTCGATCTGTTTTAGGAAGATCACTGTTTAAATATTTCTTCGTAAGGTTGAATTTAGTTAGCCTTATTGACATATTTTCATCTCAGAGAGAAAAGGAGTTAACAACATGTTTTATGTGAATGTTTTCTGCTGTGGGAATACGATGATATACTCGTCACGTTACGCTGTACGTGTCTAAGGTAGGACAAAATTCTAGCATGGTGTCTCCTGATCTATATGAGTATTTGAAAGAAGACAATATGACAACCCATGATAAGGATAGATTATAGACAATAAGTGTAGTTTATTCGGTGAAGCATTTCGGAAGTAGTTGTGGGACCTTTCTTGTCTCATTTTGGCGGCAATAAATGTGGTCACTTCTTAGCTGGCGCGTCTGCTGACTAACTGGAATTATAGTCAAGTTTTTTTTATAAAGCCCTCGGCTTCCCACGCATTTTCTGCGCTGAAAATGTTTGTAAGATGATTCCACATAAATAAGACAAAAATATGTTGTCAAAAACGTTACCATAGCAGCAAATGTTGTAAATGAAGATTTTATGTAATTTTTTACAGTTTTATTTTCGGGGTAAAAGGTAAGTACCCCATGTAATTTTCTGTACACCAAACAATGTGTGAAAAATTTCATAAGGATCGTTTGAGACTTTAAGAAGTTAAACTAATATAAGGAGTGTAAC